>JAOBAT010114601.1:0-14127 GCA_026413305.1 Hydrozoanthus tunicans
ACGGGAGGAAACAGCTGAGCTAACGGCCTCGCGAGACTTTTTGCTCAGCCGTTTCCTCTCGTGTGCGCCGGGCTTAAGCAAAAAAAACTAATTCTCAATTCTTTTCAAATTATTCAAATCCACTCATTTGCTTTTATTCAGCTGTTAATTCAATTTTACTACGCGAAATTTAAATATAGAAGAAAGTAACTAAGCTGTATATGTTACTAAAATTGAAAACAAGAGTACAGTTACTGTATTTTATTAACTCCCTTAACTCAAGCAAGGAATTAAGGAGGAAGAACTGATCGCTCTTTACTTTTGTCACAATATGTCGTTATTAACATAATTATTGTTTTGATATCGTAAACACTATTGTAATTAGCAACATCATCATATATTATTTTTATTATCATATTAAAACCAATGTTGTTACGACTTCAAGTGTTTTGTATCCCTGTTAATTTATGTTTTCGTTATTAGAAAACGATCGGAAACTACACTATTCACAACTGTGGTCCAAACTTTCTTTAATATTGAATCATAAATCCCATGAAATCATTAAAAATACGAAACATACTTGTAGCTTTACTTAAGATCAAGTTCCTTAGAAAAAATGAAGTCTTCAAATCTAAACGAGAATATCTTTATAGTTAAAACAGTTTGTTTCTGGGAAATCCCTGGGTTTTGCTTGGTTTCTGCACATTTTGCTGAGTTGCAAAAGTAAATAAAACCAAAATTGAATATTTTTATTGAAATTGTTTTGCCCAGTCAGCGATTTTAGGATAATGTTCCAATTCCCTTCTTCCCAGCCAACAAAATTCACACTGCGGGCCTTTCAGTACGCTTTTAATAATAGATATTGTTAATCAAAGTTATTGCCTTGCTTTTCTGTTTTTGATGCCTTTTGCTGAAGAGCAACAAGAACAAATGCTTTTTTTTACTTATATCGAAATATGAATCTTTTTTTGTTTTTCCCTTTCATTTACGGTCCACTTGCCGTTTGCTGCTAATATAATTCAGTTTTTTTTTAATTTCGCTTTTAAGATTTATACTGTTTTGTCTTTTAACGCTTTGCCGGTTCTGAACCATAAACACCATATTACTTACTTACCCATAACGGTTTTTTGTCGATTTACCAGAAATTTTTAGAAATATGTCTAAAACTGTCCTCATGTTCGAACCACGTGCTTGCACAATAGAAGAGTTTGCCTTTGTAGTGTATTGACACAATACGGGACGAGAGAGACAGTTGTTATATGAAACATGGTTGATTGAATTCGTGACCTGTATAGATGCGTTGCAAATCTATGTCTTATGTTTCACTCAGTGAGTCGAGTGTACAGTACAGCCGCTTTAAGTTAGATTCACAGTCAAACTCGAGAAAATGTACAAACCTTAGGACTGATACCGTTAGTCAACTACAGAACTATAAAATATACTGCTTGCAAGAAATTTGCTGATTTAGGACTAAGTTTTCCTTGTTATTGAAGTTCAATGTTCACCTGTCTAGAGTTACGAACGTTGTTCTCATCCTGAACTGATCTACACGACCAAGGACAGCACAACAGCTCCATCAAACCTTGGCGATAAGTTCCGTTAAAAAAGAAATAGATAATGGGGTTTATGACGGGGACAAGGTACGGAAGATGATAAGATATCCAGAAGAAGACACATGGGACCCTGCTGAAGTCAATATAAATAATGGTAAAGCGTTTTAAAGAAATGATATTGTATGGAACCCATACAAGGTAAAACACTAACACAACAAGCACGAGCATGTACGCGATCTTACGGTTTCGAGCGGCTCTTTTTCTATCTATTATAGCTGTGAGATGGAGCTGCTTTTTCTGTTTATAAAGAGAAAAAAGAATAGTAAAATAGAGAACAGCAAGAACAGCAGCAGAGACAAAACTGAGACAGCAAAACGAAATGAATGTGATCTTTATCACTTCTAAGCCATAGTGTAAATTACAATAATGTTTGTTATCATAAGGAAACAGTTTGACAGCATAAAAAAAATGTCCCCAGCAAGCCAACGATACGACCCATGTTAGTGCAATCATCACCAAACATTTCCGTTTAGAGAATAAAGGAAGCTTTAGAGGATACAAAACGGCATGAAGTCGATCCATTGCAATAGTTACCATGCTAAACATTGACACATATGTAGATATGAGCACTGAATTCATTGTAATTTTGCACAGAATACTCCCGAGTATCCCATCCACCAACCAGAATCCATCATTGTAAACGAGACTAATATTTCGAGATAGAGAAGCTATAGGCATCAATAAATCGGAAATGGCCATGTTCACGATGAAATAGTTCACAGTTGCTCGCAGAGATCTTTTCTTGTAAAATATTGCAATAACCAACATATTTCCCGTCACTGAAAAAAACATCAAAATGTAGCTCGCTGTAATGGTGACGAGTTCTGATGGCGGCGAACCAGCGCATTCGGTATGAAGACCAAAAAGTGTTTGGAATGTTGAGGTACTGCTGAGTTCCTTAGTGCTGTTCATCTTAGTACATTCTTCTCATGAACCTGAAGGCATAGAGAGAACAGATGTGTATGTTACCGATTAACAGGAAAGGGTCGTGACCGCGATTGGCTTATTCCTACCTATCAGGGGCAGCCTGTTGACTTCAGATTGGTGGTTGCAGCAGCTGCAGCTCTGTCAAATTGGCTGCAAGTTAAGAACTAAGTGTGGCTGAAATTGTTAAAATTGATTCAATAAAGGGCGGGGCCGAGCTACAGATTAAAGGACCCGTGCGTTCAGGATCAGGCTTATTTGATAGAATGTGAGACCGTTTTCATGTTAACCCTTTAACCCCTAAGAGTGCCGAAAGATGAGTTTGTAAATTCTCCCAACTTAAGTCCATAGTGTTCCAATGAGAAGTTTGGGAGAATTTCTTAATTCATCTTCCAGAGTTTTTGGTGGATGATCAAATTTCATATTCTCAGTACTAACCAGTTTGCTTTTTTTGTTTACTGTTAGGAGAATTTAGATGTTGACAAATGCCTTAGGGTTGAAAGGGTTAAGGTGTCAGATATACTTTTATTCTCTCTCTCTACGCCCAGGCGAATAGAAAGTACTTCTTGCTTATATTAAAGGCAATAAGAATCGAATGCTGCGAACATCGCATACGGGTCAGTGCGTCATTTGTTATCGCCATTTACTGCTTGTTACAACAAAATAATATAAAATAATCCAACAAAAAATAAAGGGCCAAGCAAAAATGACCCTGTGAAGTTGTGCGACGCCAGGTAATTATGAACTAGATAGGGAGCGGTTTATATTCAAAAACGAATCTTCAAGAAACAAATTGGAGTTGTGAATTGTAAGTTACATACATGTATACCAACAAGAAACTTCAAATAAATAGTTGGAAAATAGCAATGCTTTTAATCTAACCAAGTTAGCAAAAGACCTGTTTATTAATCAAGTTCCACATTTCTCATCAGAATTAACAAAATTCTCAATTTTAGGGACATTTGCCAGATTTATTTTCTCACAGAAGTATAATTTTACAAAGGAGTGCAAAGTGATCTTCAGTAAAGTAGAGATCTACTGTTGGGAGAATTTTGTTCGTTTTCACGGACGCAAGCCGTATGTTGTTACGTACCAAGTGATCAAAAAACGAGGCCAGTAAAACACAATTAAATATACGACTAAACTATAACAAGTTCAGTGATAACGAAAAAACGTGTTGCTTCCGCAAGTATTTTTTTTACCCAGCTTGCAAATGGATCAAAACCGTTCGTTGTGGCGTTTTTGAGTATAGTTATCACAATATGAAAGTCAAACAAGATTCTAAATTTCTGCCGTTATACGTATGAGCATGTCGCTCTAGCTTACGAATTTACAACCAAAAGCATTAAAAAGCAAACTCCAAAGCAACGACAGATGAGCAAAACTAACAGTAACACCAAGTCCAAACAGCTAAATATAAATAAAAGAGTTTGAACCGGCTATATGTCAACAATTCACACTACTATTGAAATCAAGTTTGAAACTTACTCAAAACTTTAAATGCTTTTTCTCAAATTTAATTTGAACACAAACTTAAAAAGCTAGCCTTCAACCAAACTTGTCAAATTCTGACAGGGTTCAAAATTCTCACTCTTGGTTGTGCTATAGAAAGGAATACAGGTCTCATAAATCATGCACATATTATGCTTCTATACAGTGCCCGAAGTTTCAGTTGCACTACCGTAAAATCATTCCAGTTCATAGAACCAAATTTTTATGTGACGGATATATTGCTCGAACAAGACAGGTTATGAAGTGAAAAATTCAATGCTGATGCAATATGTAATGAATAGTGTTATCTGATTACCTTTCAGCTATTAAAACGCATTGGATTATAACACGGTTTGTACTCACACTTGAACCCAGATGATCAGTAAGTTTGACCTGTTTTTTTATGTCGCATTCACAACTATCTTGTTGTTCTTGATTAACAGTTCACGGAATATCCGGTAGCTTTAATCAGGCGTTTGTAATAAATCGTTTTTCTTTTACTCCCACGCTCATCTTTTTGTTTTCTTTCAACGCCTTGTTGATTCTCGAATTAATCAAATAGCTAAAGTTATAAGATTGGGACTAACTCCGCCAAAGAATACACTCTTTATAAATTTGTTTGTTCAAAAACTTCGCTTTATTAAACAGCTGAAAGCATTAACTTGCTTAAACTCTAAATTTTCAACTTCCTAAAAAGGAGTTGAGTATTTAGTGTTGGTTTTCGCTGAACTTAAAGTTTGCAAAAAGGCTTTCAGCTCGCCTTGTTTATGAATTCGAACATCCATGTAATGAATAATTTGTCGCGTACGACAATTGTCAACAATTACAATTTAGAAAATGACAGGTTTATCACATTTCCGGCATACATATAAAAAACAACCTTGATTCAACTCATTGAGCTTGTCTCATACTTTTATCATGAAATTATAAGTTAAAAAAAGTTCAATAAATCAATAAATTCAACTCATTTAGCCTGTCTCACAATTGTATTAAAATTAAGTTCAAAAAGTTCAATAAGTCCTCGCAAGTTATTGCAATGATGAACAGCGTTTTCCCATTGTTTCGATTCAACGGTCCCATTTTAATTAATTTCCCTGTAATCAAATCAAAGAAAACTTGTAATAAAAAATACTTTTAAGAGCACGAGGTTGAAAAATGCTCAAAATTTAACATCATTTTAAGAACAAATATACTAAGGCTGAGAAAACGCGAAGATTTTTATTAGTGTTTAGTTGGGCCATCTGATGCACAAGACTTCAGAAAACTTTTTTCTCGGCTAAAGTTCATCTGTATTGTGATGTTCATGTACACATTTATTTTCAATTATTTCTATTCATTATTATGTTTCTTTCTTGCCAGCCATGCTAGCGGCCAGTTCAATTCGTGCTTCGGTTGAATTTTTAATAAGAGTTGAAAATAACATGTCACTAATGTACACTCATTGCTAATGACTTTGTTTAAAAGATTTTAAGAACATGCATTTGAGGCTTAACTGATTTTCAAAAGGTATTTAAGAACATCCAGTCTTTGTCAAAAATTAGACGTTCTTACATGTGCATCAAAGGGAGGCTTGGTGATGAAATGCCGAAAGCTTAAATTTATTTTACTATTTTTACTGTTAAAACAACTTGTTATGCCTGTTCTATCGTGTTTGCTCACTGAAATGTTCGTTATGCTGCATGTAGCAACTGAGTATCAACGCCAAGCCTCGTTTTAATGCAAGAAAACGCTACTGTGACGTCACCGTGAATAAGGTCAATTATTAGTGGTTAGTAGTTAGTCAAAGCGCGCATGTGCATTATTACTCGTGATTTTGAGCCATATCTCGTATGTAAATTGGAGGGAAGATTCTACAACTTAAAAACTTAAGCACCAAATAGTTTACCTAGTTTTGTTTCTTTATATAAGAAAAGGAATCTCACATTAAGGAAACATAGGAAAAGCAAACAATAAAAGCAGATAAACGTTTTACATTAATATGCATGTTAAATTTGATGGACGAAACAACATTCTTCAGTTTCAACATGGTTTAATGCTAACATGTTGCGAGGCGTCTCGCCTCTTCTTCAGAGTGTGGCTGTTACCTAAATGAACTAAATGATTTAAATATAAACTGAAGACAATGTAAAAATACTGTGATAACAACTAAATCTCCAAGGAGAGATTAACATGCATAACTTGATGGTTTAGATTTGGTTTGACCCATTTTATATGTATCAAATTTATCATACTTCTTCTGCTAAATCGCCGATTTTGATCACTAATATGCCTGCCATTTAACTTCTCGTTTTATTCTCACAAACAATATAAACGTGAATACATATAAAAACAAAACCACTGATCGATACCTGTAAAGTTGCACTCGTAAAAGTTATTTTAAAACTCTTTGTTAAAAATCTAAAAAATATACTCAATATCTTCGGCTTTGAGATAAAGTGTTTCAAACACTGTAGCGCATGTTTGAGTTTAAAATCAGTCTATACACGAACTGCTTCATATAAGAACCAGTGAATTTGTTCCAAGGCTCGTTGTTCTTAATTTTTGACGACAGCCTAAAATTGTTTCAAATTGTTCTTGAACTGATCCATGTGTGGTTTAAGTAAGAAAAAAAACTAAACCTAAGAAATTGCTTTAAATACGATAAATATACATGTGTTCGAAGACGAATTCAGCCACCACATCCCGGCGGATTTATCCCGGAATCGTAACCTCGTACCCAGCGTCTTCGTTCCCTGAGCGTGCCTGGAACCGCTGATTAATTTTCCCGAAATCCAGAGATTATAAACTGCGAATAATTTCTTATTTATTCTGTTTTGACAAGTTAAAAATCACAGCTCAATAAAGCTTAAAAAAAATGTTTTTTGAGCCCAATCCTCAACTTTACTTCTTAAATTTTTGCCCATCCGTACCTCGTTGTCCTTATAAAGTTGTTCTTATAAAAAAACGTGTACTTCATTTTGTCAAGGACTTTAAAGATCCCTGTGTTAAACAATAATAAAAATAATGATAATGATAATAATAATAATAGTAATAATAATAATAATAATAATAATTAGCACTTATATAGCGCCTTTTTCCATATGTGTATAATCAAACACGCTTAACAATAACTTAAAGTTGACTTTGGCATTGAGGGTCTTAGATAGTCCGCTATATACGGCTCACAACTATATCTATACGAATTGCCCCCAGTTAGTAGAAGAGACAGACCTCAACACCGGGATCACCCAACTCTTTGTCGTGTAAGTGTTGTAGGTTCTTCAACCCTTTAACCCCTAAGAGTGCCGAAAGATGAGTTTGTAAATTCGCCCAACTTAAGTCCATAGTGTTCCTATGAGAAGTTTGGGAGACTTTTTAATTCACTTTCCAGAGTTTTTGGTGGATGATCAAATTTCATAATCTCAGTACTAACCAGGTTGTTTTCTTTTGTTTACTGTAAGGAGAATTTAGATGTTGACAAATGCCTTGGGACTGAAAGGGTTAAAGTCCTCCGATGGGATATCGAGAGACTGAGCCTACGGTTTAACGTCCTTTTCCGAGAAGACGAGAAGGTCTTACAGTCTGCAGATGTTGGAGCAAAGGCAGCACCTTCTCCTCAGTTATTCTAAGACCCTGAGTAAAAGTCCGGCACTGGGAATCGAACCCGGGCTTCCCGCACGAAAGACTGGCGCCTTACCAACTAGGCTAACCAGGCAACGGTATTGTACTAAGCCGTGAATATGTTGCAGCACAAGTCATTGTGTTAAAACCGTATAGTGCTCCAGAGGCCTCTCCTAGTTTATATTTTTCTCAAGGTTTTGCATAAAATCGAAGAAAAGAATTTAAAAATAGTTAAAATTTGTTACATAAAACGAACTATTTAGAGATAGATTAAGCTCGAAACGAAACTGATTAGGCGAAAGGTATAAAAACTATATTTCTTACGAGACAAAGCTTCAGAACAACTATCTGAATTAACATCAGCATCGAGTTGACACACTCCGAAATATTGAAAACTAAAAACGAAATGAAAATATCAAGGCTAAAATCCTCATCTTTTTTTAAATTATCTTTTTGTATCAAAAAACAAGTAATCGAGTGAAATAAAATAGGTGGAAGGTATGTGTGGTAGAAACTGCTAACTAGCTTAAATATTTATTTTAGTAACTTCAATTGTAATGAGTTTTTTTAACCAATATTTTAAAACGTGAAAATCAAGAATACCTTTTATGTCTGTACAATTTTTTTGACCAAAGTTGGAGGGAAATCTCTTTAGACAAGGGCAATTTCATTTTTTTTAAAGATTATAATTCAAATAATTTCTAGCAATATCTTTACTTCGAGCCAGAAAAGCCTTACTAAAATGTATTCTTGATGGAGGTTTGTTGCCCTGCAACTCAATTTTATAGCTTTTTACACACTTAAATTACCAGAGTTTGGCTTAAAAATACCGGTTTCGTCCTTCGGACCTCCTCAGTTTTTCGCCATGTTTTTTACAGTTAAAGAACGTGATGTAGTATTACATATAAAGAAACATAATAAAGAGTATATACTTCATACAGTACAGTTCAATAGAGACAATAGCAAATGAAATATGAAACGGATGAGTGGTTAAACGGTTGATCACAGCTTGGGGGATGCTAACGTAATTCCACTCGCTTTTTGTGTTGATCAGCTCATCTGGGTGTGTGTTTTTAATTTTAACCGATTCGGTGATCTGTGTCAGCATTGTGTCATCTCCAAATACTCCGGTCACGCTCATAGCATATGATGGTTGTGCTTCATGGGCGTGCATAGCATGCCTCCACAAAACTGAACCTTCCTCCCTTCGTTCAGCCGACCTTCGTAGTTCTTTCCCTCGGGAATACGCACTTCTCGCTGTTTCACCGATATATCTGCACTTGCACTCTTTACATATTATCTCATGGCGTCACTCCGCGCGCCTTGCAATCTCCCTTCCCGCCGGTTTTACACACAATACAATCTTCTCTCTGGCACTTATTATCTCTGAATGGGTTAGATTTTTGTACTTTTTGTTTCAGGTTCAGTTTTGTGGAGGCATGCTATGCACACCCATGAAGTACCACCATCATATGCTATGAGCGTAACCGGAGTATTTGGAGATGATGCAGTACTTGTGATTTCAACCCTTCCAGCCACTAGAATATTGCAGCCACTGCTTTTACATTTGGATTTTTGATGTGTGTACAGCACAATGTTTCAGATTAAGTCATAAAAGATGGCTCAATATCGGCCACACTTGTTCCATCCTTTAGTTAACAAAATCTCTAATTCACGAAAGGCATGGTTACATGGTGCAGCATTGCAGTGCAACGTTGCTTCAGTTTAGAACCTTACGTGCTTACATGCCACTTTTGAAACCGCTGGTTGCATTGTTGCAGCAGTAGGATCAGTTTTTACTTCGCGCAACGTTGGGTGCAACAATTTCAAAGATGGCTACACGGTGTAGTTCCTCCGTTGCGCGCAACGGTTGCAGGCATTGTTGCATCGTGTAGCCATGCCTCATGTTATTGTGATGAGGTTGTTGTATTATACACGTGTATAAATTTAAGTTATAGACCATTTTACATACATTTTACATTTTACACAACTAGGTAGCGTGCATCACACCTTACTTCTGTTTTAATATAAAACGAGCGTCAAAAACAATGGTCAAAGCGTCAAATATGCTCGCAACTCCCTCCATTTACATGCTACAAGTAATGGGCGTCGAGGGATATACGAAGCTTAATCCAAGACCCCCCGCTTAGAACGAGGTAAAGAAAATCCAAAACAATAAAGTTTACTAAACGCACGTGAAAAATAATATTGCACGCAAAATGTCAATAAGTAAAGGTTAGGATCCGCGCGTTTTCGCAATGAAAAGGGTGAGATGTGACTCAAATTATCTACACCATTGTTGGACTTCTGTAAGACATTGTCTGGCTTGTTAATCCCTTATGGTTATTCTAGGCACTACCAGTACCTTTCTTTTTCTTGATTTTTTTTTTCAAATCGCATAGAAGTAGTAAAATAAGGACGAAGTTAAGTGTTGTTATTCTTGTTGTTAACGTAAGGAGGCTAGACGTAAAATGCGCTAGGTGTGTGTAACGTGTTCTGTGCTAGAGGGCGACTTCGCTACCGGAACAGTTCCCAACGATGATGTTATCACAGCCAAGTTCAAGGTGAAAAGAAGAACTCGTACTTGTGCGATTAACTTTTGATTCTCCTGCAAAAACAAGTAATGCATAAGAACTAATGAGGTGTTCCATTATTAAAAAATGTATATAAAATTGCAACCTCAAAGAATAATGTGAAACCTACAAAGCAACGCCATTAAACTAAAACTAAAACTAAAATAACTTTATTTATCGTCGTTACGCTGGGAATGGTTGCCCATTCTCTCAAGCCAGTGGCTTTTGTTTAATCGTTCGACGCCGGCACAGATGTCGGCGTGAAAGTCGAAGGGAGGAAAACCGGAGAACCTGGAGAAAACACTCGGAGTCAGAAGAAGATTGACAAATCTTAGCCCACATGCAAACCCATGATTAGACCCCGGGTCCACAGAGGTGGGAGGCACGAGCGCTAACCACTCGGCCATCCTGACTCCCCATTGAGAGTAGTGGAATATTGAATGTCGTGGTTGAAACTGAAGAGTACTGAATAGTTGCATAAAATTTGCACTGAAAACGGAGTATTTTAATAAAGAGCATGAAAGAATAAGGAATATACAAACAAATGTAAATTGGGAATGGATTATTTACTTTGGGAGAGAAGAGGAACACGGAATTTTTAGAGTGCGGCAAGTATTCTGTTTCTACCCCCGAAACTCCATGTTCTTATTAGCTTGTGGCAGAACCCACCGATCCAAAAAAGGTGTAAGTTCTTACATAACACCTTAAGCTGAATCATTTCTCTTTATCTTAGGCTTCCGCAGTGTTAAGCGGATGAGAGTCCCGTTGACTCCCCCTGGACAGCCCCCATCAGAACTGGTACTCATTCATACAGCTGAGTCGACTGGGACAAAGTCAGATAAAGTGTCTTGCTCAAGGACAAAACACGGCTAGTAGTCTGACCGCGGCTCGAAATCGCGACCCCAGGATTACGAGTCGAACACGCTAACCGCTCGGCCCCTGCACCACGGACGCATAAAAGTCTAAAATTTTTACTGTTCTTTTCGTCTCTTTTTATATCTCAGCTTGTGCTTCTAGATCTGTCTCTGGTTTGGATTGAACCAACTTGTTGTTCGGGCGGGTAGGCCACGAGTTAAAGATTCATAATCGTGTTCTTTTTTGTGTTAAGAATTACATCACCTGATATCACATGAAAAGATTGCCCGATAGACCACGAGGTTACAGAGGGAGCGAGAAGGGAGGACGCGCTCAATAACTTTGCATATTTTTAAGCCAAAAACGCAAGGGAAAGGTATTACAGGAGGTCTAACCAAATCGGCCCGTGTTAAAGCTACATGTAGCCTCTTGTTAGACTAAAAAAGCTTGTGTAACTAAATTAATCGAATGTATATGATTATACTGATCTCTTTCTCTTTCTCCGTGAAAAGACTAGGTACAAAGATAAATTTGCTTCAGAACTAACTGTTCAATTCAACCACGGTCTCTCTCAGATTTCTTTTCTTCCCTCGTGGCGAAGAGCTTGGAAATGCAAGAGACACAACCAAAATTAATAAGAACTTGATAAAGTTACAAGTTAACTACGATGAACCAGTAGATACTTACCGAGAGAGGTTCGATTTACAAAGTCCACCTCTCGCCACGTGTTATTTTGCAGGGAGCGGCTCCGAACGTTTCTGGTCGGACGGAACAAAAGAATATACAACTTGGGTCCAAATATGCACAGTAGAAGAGTTGAAGCGTTGAGGATTGTTGTGATAGCTAAAGTAATTGTTGCATAGTCTTTGTTAACTCCATAATGAACGGGCACAAAAGCAATCCATATTACACAAGTGGTGTACATTGCAAAGCAAATGTACCGCGCCTCGTTGAAGTTGGCTGGAGTCTTACGCGTTCTAATGGCGAACAAAGTACACAGAATAACGAGAAGTACGTTATAAGTCAGAGATATTATGAAATCGTAGTCTGTAACATTGCAAATCAATAACACATCGGTTTGAGTTGGTAAATCTAGGACTGGTTTGGGGGGCCATTTTATGAGTCCAATACTCACAAGCCCCACCTCGATTGTGAGAAAAACAGTAAGAATTAACATCTGAGAAACCGGATTTATAAAGTTTGGCGGCTTTGTTGAACGCTCGCTCTTCTTGAATATTCTCGCGATTCGATTTGTTTTAATCAGAAGCGCCGAAAAACAGACGCTGAAACAAAAACCTATTCCAAACCGCTGTAAACCGCATAGAACTGTCGTGGGCTCAAGTATCAAACATAACGACACCAGGTAACACATTGTTAGTCCCCCTAGCAGTGTGTAACTCAGCTCTCTCCCAGAGGCCTTCACGAGCGGAGTATCATTAAACGAGACAAAAACTACAAAGACGATGCAAGTGAGGAAGAGGCCCAGAGAAGATGAGACCATGACGACTATTTTCCAGTTTTTGCTGATGGTACGAATTGGTAAAGTCTGACAGCCAGTTTTTGCCTTATTAGGAATTTCTCCCATTTTACAAGGAAGACAGCGAACCCAATCTACAAAGCAGAAAAAGGGAACTAGTTAGATAGAGGCATAAAAAGATGAAATATAATAAATGATTAGATAGTTGATGCTCAATTACCGGTTTATTCGAATTAGTGCTCACGTCGAATAAGCGCCCACCCCAAAAGTGAAAAACTATAATTAGTGACAACCCCGCCTTCCCCGAAAAAGCTAATAAAGGAAAAAAGAAAGAAATTTGACACTCATAGTGAAGCGTTGATTATTTCAATTCCTCAGTAGCTTACAATGGATAATATCATAATCCGACAGCCTATTAGAATGCTGAGATCAACCACAATTTCCACGGGAGTGAAATTGATTATTCGAGTGAACTGTGAAAATCGTTAAGCCTTTTTCTTTGTTATGTTTACGCAAAATAAAGTAGCTACTTGCTGAAAATCGTGAAAAGTTCATTAGCGCTAGGCGTCGATTTAGCACCCACTTCCATAAAGCGCCCATCCACAAAGGCGAAAACTAGCGCCAAGGGCAGTAATTCGAACAAATATAGTATGCTGCGTATAATTAAAACCCCTATCAAGGTAAATTTTTTAGGTTTTAGATTAAAACTGTTATCATCTGTGAACCCTAAATTCGAATAACCAAAAACTTTCCACGTCTAAGTATGCTTTTTAATCAAAAAAAGATCGGATATAAATTTTGACCAAGCAGGCCGGAGACTGGTAACCTGTGACGTAGCTACAGTGAGTTATGTGGTTTCTGTCTAAAAATACTCATTTTTGTTAAAAAACGTCATAAAATTTTTATTTCAAACATTTTCAAGGGAATAATTCACCGATTAAAGTTATAACATTGAGACTGTTTTAGCCAGAATTGAATTTTTTGAGATAAAAAAGATTGTCTCTGCTTCATGCCTCGTGCTACGTCATATGCCTCCCGCTTCGTCATCACTGCACGCTTCAAGTTTAAAAAATGTAACAAGAACGGCGAGAAAAGGTTGTATTTTTGAAAATTTGCTATTATCAAAGGGTTCTACTTTTCATCTGTAACTTAAAAAAATAAGCTTGATAGGGACTTTAAAGGACCTTGTTCTTAAATCTATCAAGATATTTATAAGTTAACTTGTTATAAAAGCTTTGTCTGGTACTTCAGCCTCAAGTGAGTTTGAATGGTGATACCATTTTCTACTGTGCATAATAGTTGTTCATTATTTTTCTTATATTATTTTTTTCTTTCTAAAAGGTGGTAGTTCTCAATTAGCACTTTTTCCTGTTACTACCTCGAGCCACACCCTATTATACCGTGTTTAAACATGTCAGTTGACGGATGCGATTCATTCCACCTCTTTAGCTTTCTCTTCGGTTCACTTGTCAACATGCAAGTTTTCATGTGTACCGTTTGGTTTAGGGGTAATATGACAGAGGTGAGGATCGAGTTACAGCAGCGTCCAGCACTGCAAATTCTTGCTTTGTCCGACATGTTTCAGACTGAGAGGGGATTGAGTGGGGGATCAGAG
>JAOBAT010114612.1:1652-14124 GCA_026413305.1 Hydrozoanthus tunicans
TGCTTTATTATTGACAGATTTTCCTAATTAACTGCTTGTAATATAACCCCTCAAAATTAGTCTGGGCTTCCTGTGATCAATCCACAGTAAAATAATGCAACTCAACGACCATTTTTCCTCGAGGTACAGCTGGTAGTATTTTGCCCTGCTCGTTGGATGGAGTTCCTTGCCCCTCCCCGCTTAGTAGAACAAAACTGTTGCCCAGTCTCTATTCAAGCTGCACAGGTGATACCAGGTGTACAATACGTAAATGTACATTTCACTCCTCGAGCCTTTTCATATACATTACCGAGGATTCTTTGATGTTAAATATACCCGATGCTTAAAGCAATTAACAAATATTAGAGTTTGGGTCAGGCATGGCAGAGAACTCGGAAGGTAGGGGTGAAAAAAACACAGGCACTAGATGCCAAAGACTTTCGAGTGTAGAGGAAAACGAAGCACAAAAACATGACGGAGGAAATCGTATGTCGGCGGACCAATCCTCTCCTACTAAAAAGCGGAATTTTTTTGGATCTATAAAAAGGAAATGGAGCTCGTTGAAAAGAAGTAACTCGAGTTGCTGCGAGGACGATACTCCGAACAATGGAACACATGTCGCAAACAAGAGCTATGAAAAACATGACGAAGAAATCCAACGCGGAACTGCGAGCGATGGTCCAAGTGGAAAGAGCGCGAACCGACCACTTCCTGCTATTCCTCCCCATGTCGAACAGCTGGCGCGTGAATGGCGAGCTCGAGCGGCGAATAAAAACCAAAATATCTACTCGCAAGTGGATAAGCTTTCTTCACGAACGAGATCAAAAAGTTTCACTTCCGGTTTGCTTGAAAAGATTGGAAATCTCCACGTCCGACGGAAAAGAAAAACAAGTGAAGACGAAACTAGCCCCGTGGGAGGTCGCGGTCTGTCTGAAGAAGAAATCGAAGCGAACATTCAGCGCCTACTGGAAGACGACGACGATGACGATTTTCGGTTTCGGACAAGAAGGGTTGATAGAATTGACCTGGAAACGGGGGAGTTCATTCCCGGCGACCCTGAGGACGATAGCAGCTATGATGAAGAAGACTTTGCGATTTTAAGACCTGACGCTATGCCAATGCTAGCCTCCGATTCGTTTGACAGGCCTCCACCCCTCCCCCCTCGTGTGCGTCCCGGGGAGCCAGTTCTCAGTGATGATGATGATAATGATGATGCATTTGATGCTCAATCTCCAAACCTTGCCAAGGGCTTAAAGAACTTGTCATTCTGTAGCTGGTACTGGGGTCCACTCTCCCGCAAGGAAACAGACAAGCTTTTAAGGGGTAAGCCAGATGGCAGTTTTCTGGTAAGAGATAGTGAAGACGACTGTCATTTTCTCAACCTAAGTTTCAGGGCCACTGGGAGAACTCTTCACACCAAAATTGAGCATCATAATGGAAAATTTAGTTATTACCCAATGCCTGTGGGAGAGGGGGAGTACTCGGTTGTGAGACTGATCAAAAGGTCCATGGCCAATGCTCGGCACGGTCAGTACCTGCTGTCATTGGGCAAGATTCAAAGCAACAGATCCTACCAGGTCAAGCTTTTAATCCCATTACCAAGATTTACAAATGTGCCAACACTGCAACAGCTATGCAGGTTTACCATACGAGATAATGTGCGAGTCGACCAGTTAGACAAACTACCTCTACCAAAGTCCCTGATCATATATCTTGGCAGGAACTATTTCAAAGAAGACTGAATGGTGGCTTGGTTTGGTAATTCAACTGGTTTAACTATTACTGCAAGTTCTAACTTTTTACAGTGAAATCTGGATATAAAAAGTTCCAGGAGAATGGGAAAATTGTTCATTATATTGAGGTATTGTAATGAGGCTAATTTATTGTATTTCAAATATTTTCTTTTGGGACAAAAGATATTTTAAAACAATTAAACTGCAAGGTGGATTTTTCTATGAGTCAGTTAATAGTCAATGAGGCACAAAGTGTTAAGTTGACTATCAAATTTATAGAAAACATGTTTTAGTAGAAACCAACTCAATACAGTGGAATCCCGGTTTAACGATCTTCGGTTTAACGATATTCCCGGTTTAACAATGGGGATTTTGTTCCCTGAGAGCAAAATCTTTCCCGGTATATCGATAAAATCAACATGACAGACCACAGAAAATGCTGGTCAATTAATTATTAAATATTAACTAATAAAGTATTAATTATTATTATTTAATTAATAAACATCAATGCTGCTGTCAACAATCACTGTTCTTGCTTACACTCCAGCGACATGAATGCTGATTGGTGTGTTTTAAACCGATTTACCTTTAGACCATTGTTTATCTGCCTTTTCTTCCTTGCCTTTTAACAGTTCCCTTAATTTTAAAAGTAAAAACTTTCCCAGTATAACGATATTTTTAAAATTTTTCCACAATATCGTTATACCGGGAATCTGGGTATAAGGATATCCTGGTTTAACGATATAATTTTGATGCCCCCTTGGCATATTGTTAAACCTGGATTCCACTGTATAGAATAAAACCCTCGAGTTTAGAACCAATATGTTGATAAAGAACCCATCATTGTTTTTTTGTTTGGAAACAGCAGCAGTCCTGCCACTCACTAGACAGTGAAAGGGTTAGCCAGTCAGATTGCAGCATTTGTGCTTGTTGGTTTCTACTTTTATAACATAAAGGGCAAAATTACTTTGAGCTGATTGGATAAGTGGGCACATTTTTTCTTAATTCTGGGCAAAATTACTCAGCGTTGATTTGCTGCTGGTATACTTTGAAGATTTTCTGAAAATTTTAAACAGTCTCAAAAAGGCCTTAGAAGCATTTTCCTAAGATTTTCAAAAATTTCCAAAGATTTCCAAAAGTTCCTGAATACCTCAAAAGATTTTTCGAATTTTTTAAGAAATTATAAAAATGCCTTAGAAACGATTTCAAACCTCTTCCGAAGATTTCCAAATTTTTTCAAAGATTGTAAATATTTTGTTACACCTTTAGCAATTTTTTGAAGAAACTTGGGATAAAATGAGTCAAGCTATAGAAGGCTTTCTTGTTGGATACCGCAGAGATTGAAGAATTTCGCCCTCGATGTCATAAACATGTAATCACCTGGTTCCTTGTAAAATTTAGGATTAATATCACTTGTGTTGTCAATTTTTTCCAAATTGCCCTTGTTGCAAAGTGGCATGGGCAATTTTGAAAAAATTGAAAACACTAATGAAAATAAATCCTTAATTTTACTGGGGTACATAAGATTACCTATACAAACTTATTATTAATACTGAAGTCTTTATCTAATTTTGAAGTATCTTGCATTGCATCACTATTATCCTGACAATATGTTAGTATCAGCTGTGACTTTAGTTATATGTAGTTAGGTTGTCACAATTTACAATTAAGCTTTAGGTTTGTCTAAATTTTTCTTTCCTAAAGTTATTTAATATATAAGTGAGACTACTGATCAAGGTTCAGGGTCTCTGTGTATGTAAATTATACCCTAACAATCACTGGTGCAAGGAATGTTCAAAAAAATTATACTCTATAATCACAGTCTTTCACTCTACAGAATGAGCAAATAATGAGGTCTGTGTGAAAGACTGAGGGTATAATTATGTCTTCCTCGCCAGACTGAGCTAAAGAGAGGTAGTTAAGATATTTATTAAATGGTTTCAGTTTTAGGTCAACAGTAAAATAGAAAAAACAAAAGCAAGTTAGAATAAAGTTCGATAACTCCCTGGTCCTGTTTGGAAAGTTGTTGGACCAATTAACAGCCAATAAGCATGCAGGTTTTGGTTTTTGGCCCTAGAAATCTAAACTACTATGTAATGCAATAATTATGTTATTACATACAGTACCTTGCATTTGGTGTTAACATGAGGGTTTTATAAATCCCGAATATTATTTACACTAACTTGTAAATTGGGTGTTTCAGCACTGAGTGCTTTTAAAGTTATCTATAAGATATAAATTGTTAGCTATAAATACTGTGTAACATTCTAAATTTTGGACAGGTGCAAATTTTTATTTTGGTCCTTGTGCTTCTATATTCAACCACGTTCAGTAATTAATACTCCAATGTTTAGAGAAAAAACCTTGTCCAAATTGCCAAAAACCAGTGTTAAGTTTTCCAAAACTTAAACTTACCGAATACTTAGGTGAATATGGAAACAGCTTACAGTTGACAAGATGTAGAATTGGAACAAATTAAGTGATTGTTTCGATCAACAAGATCATCTCCAGAGAGGTCAAACTCTGATATGCTGTGATTAACCAAAGGCAAGCATAAGACAAACTGAGAAAGCAAAAACTCAACTGCTTCGAGTGGGAATCCAACCCATAACACCCCCAATAACATGGCAGTTGCTCCAGCCACTGAATTGGGATTGCCCTGGTGGCTCCTCTTGGGAGGGTTAATTCTTTAATCTCTGCTACTGTAGACTTGCTCGGTAGCTCATGATCAGGGTCAATAGCAACCTTATGCCTCCCAAATTGTGAGCATTTTAATTCTGTACTTATGTTAACTAATTAGTTTGTACCATTGTGGTTTAACTATTATCTATTGTGTCACATTTTAGAATGATGACAAGAAAATGTATTTATATGAAAGCAAAGTTAAAATACTGTCATGAATATAAATCTTTAAAATATTTATATAAGTATGGTATAGAAAGTTAAGATATTAATAATTACAAAGAAACATTAGCAAAGTATGACATTTAATAATCTGTTAATACAGAGTTTTGATAAAGACTTATATATTTTTAGAATACCGTATTTAACCTATAGAATAATTACGTATTTACAGATTTATTACCCATGAAAGATCTAATTTAAATTAAGAACTAGTTTTTAAAACAAAGTTCAGTGTGACATGATCAGAGAGTATAAGTAAATTTAAGATTAACTAAAAATTTTAAAAATTTTCAAATTAAATTTCTCTGTCATATGATAATTGCAGTGACTGTTTTTCATAAACACAGAGTGCAAAGAGGTAATTCAGTGAAACTTGCTCTATGACTACAACTTGGACTAAGTACTATGATTACAGCTACTACAAATTCAACGATTTCGACAACTATGACTACTTTAACTACTAAAACTACCATGAATACGATTACAAACACAACTGCGACTTCAACTGCATTAATTTGCATTGACGACTGATTAAAAACTCTTTCTATTATTTACCTGTAATTTTGTAGTGTATATTATTAGAAATCACACAACTTTCCTTGTTCAATTTTGAAATAATTTGCACTCATATGTTATTCAAAAAGCTCAAATTGTGTTCGCACTAGCTACAGGCTCATGACACTTTTTGAAAAACCCACTCATGCAATTTATTTCCAAATTGAACTCGAAGTCGTGTGATTACCTTTACAAACTGCATAACATCTGCATCCTTAATTTTCGTTGATCTTTAATTGAAGACTCATCTATACTGGTGAAGATAATCCATTAAAGTTAAATTCTTTTGTTACACGGTATAAGAATTTAGTCAATGTTTAGAACAAGATGCTACAGCCAATAGCTCATAATTCTCTACATATAATATTATTAAATACTGTGAAACAAAAGTATTTAACTTGAAAATTATTATCTTTGAGTATCAAGCCCATAGCCAGGATTTTTTGCAGGAGGGTACGAGTGAGCAAGGAGAAGGCCCAGACAAGCAGGTCTGGGACATATTCCCTTGGAAAATTTTGAAAATTATGTTGACAGTCTGAGACTGAAATGAGAACAGGCAGGCAAAACCAATCTTAAAGTCAAACTATTGAACTTCAAAACCATTTTACCAAACCTAGGGGACAATAAGTAATGTTGCTTTTCAAATAGTTGATAGTGGACCTTTGCTGCTTATGGGAGGGGGGGGTGCATTTGTCACACCCCCTCCCCCTCCTTATGGGCCTGGGTTATTCAACCATTTGGTTGCCATGGCTGGCAATCAGAGTGCTCAGTGCACAGTGGTGCAGAACAATAAAGTTGCAGATATATTGCAAAGGTTTTTAAACAAAGTGGTAAATTGGAGTAAAAACTTGAGTATTTGACTGCAGGGACAATGAAAAACCCAAAACCAACTCTCCTTGCCCAACAAATGCTTTATACTTGATTGAATATCTGACTGGTTCATGTTTAACCAAGATTATTCCATTTTTTATATAACTGTTACTGCATTTCAATTGCTCTGTGATGATCATCAGTCTGAAGATGACCGCAGGGAACCTGAAGCTGCAGTAACAATTTTAAAGTTTTTCTCCAAAATTTATTAGTTCTACCACTGTGAACATTTTAAACTCTTACAACAATTATTTGTTTAGTGTAATTGTGAATGTTTATTGATGAAGTTCAGATTTAGGGACAAAAAGGCATGATTTTAATTTGTTAGTAAAGATGTGTATTAGTTTTTCTTGCAGTTTATAACTTCAACACATCAGCTAGAAAGTAAATGTGCTCAAAAGCTGAATAACTTAGGTTATTATCTGACAATGTATTTATTGATCAATCAACCATATGAACATTAAAAGAGAAAAAATATAATGGTTTTTGTTTGTTCAGCATTATTTATAACATTTGGTTTCCCAAAATGGATTTGAAGTATCTTAATTAAAGGGCTCACAGTTAGCAGGACATTTACTTTAATTATTTATTTTGGTAACTATAACTGGCATCTTTTTTATTCAAATAATATGAGTTCAAATCCTGCAGGTCGGGCCCTTGCACTGTATCCTGAACCTGCAATAGACCATTCAGTCTCTGGGCCGTTGTCTCGGCACTGATGCTTGCCTTAACTATGTATGGTCGGTATAATAGATGTTGAAGACTTGAAATACACATAAATTATATATGTCTACATGTACAGGAGAGGAATTAAGTCTCTTGTTTCTTTAAGTGAAAGTGCATAAAAATATCCACTGCCTGCACGTCATCACTTGTAACACTTTGTTACCCCAATTAAGTCTTCTTGCTCCCTGTTAAGTCTGATGTAAAAGCTAAATTGTTTTTCAACACCCTTCCCCTACATTCTTTTTAAGGGAGAGAAAAATAATTATTTTGATAAAAGCCATTTAATTTTAAAAAATCACAGTTTAAATACACCAAAGGTTAAAATTGTGGTCAAAATACTTTCATACTTAACTTTTAACTTACTAACTTTTTTTATTATAAGTTAATATTTTCACCCTTTCTCTGTTAAACATCCTTGTAGACTGATCACAAAATTTATAAACAAAATCGAGTTGTGGTTGCCTGGCTCATAATAATACTATAGTTTTTCCTGTCACCTACCCCCTGATTTAACAAACAAATGTTGTAAACTATCAAATATGAAGTAAATTAAAGCTTTTTGTACTTAAACAAAACAAAACTTTTACAACATGAACTGGTCTTATTTGAAAACACCAGCAGCAAGCTGATTATATAACACCCTTGTTAGTTAGCCTGCGTTGCATCCAGACGTGTCAATTAATTTTAGATGTCAATATAGTCCTATGTACTGTGTACACGCGAGTTTACAATTGTCTACGACGCAGGCTATTGTTAGTGAACGCAAAAGTTTTATTTTCCATAACAAATATTTTCAAAAAGCTCTTGGTACTTTCCACTGACCAGAATAATTATTATGTCTTTGAGTATTTACAAATCAAGGCGACAGGGTTCTAGAGCTAGCTCTTGTACACTAGAATGTACTCTCCAATGAAAACAAACAGGTTGTACAAAACAAACATTTTATACAAAACAAACACTTTATACAAGAACCTATTTATTGAATTACAGTTAGAACACGTTGTGGTCTGAATACAGTTGCATCCCTTCATCTTTGTCTTTTGTTAAATCCACTCATGTTTCTTGCCTAAAAAACAGGATGAGTAAACTGTTTGACTATCAATGACTTACACAACTGAGCTACTTTATTTATTCGGGTTAGTACCCTCTCTCAAATAAGCAACCCCTTAAAAAGACCAGAAATGGAATAAGTACCCCCTCACTCTTAAATAGGCACCCACAAAAAAGAGTGATAACTGGCTTTGAGGTCACTAGAAGAAGCCTGTTGTGAACATTGGTCACTGTTGGTTTAGACTGAAATACTTGACACCTGGACTGTATCAAGTTTATTAGACAGTATTAATTTTATTGTTATCTAGGTTGTAGCCTGTGGGCCTTTGAATCAAAAATTTTGCTTGGTATAGAACTTTCCATTCAGAACTTGTTTAGAATGTTTTGTTACATAGAGTCAGCATGTTGCACATTGTCAAATAGAGGGAGACAAAAACAAATTATTAGTTTTGCTCAAGATTCCAATGTCTTTGCGACTAAAATGGTGAATATTTAATAACTGCACTACCTCAAATAAGCACTCCACTCAAACAAGGTCCTCCTTGAAATTTTAAAAAGTGCCCAAGGTGCTAATATCAAATAAAGTACTAAATAAATATGATATTGGGTAAAAATACAGAGAGCTGCTGCAAAATTAAAATCTACCAGTCACTATTGTACTAGCAACATTTGTACAGTATTCTTTTAACCTCCAGTTTTTTTAAATTAATTTCAAACCCTTTAGTTCATTATCAATTTTTTGCTGTTCTATCCTATAAGCTATTTCTCAAAAGATAGAACTTTAATACTTTTAGTTTGTTTAAAATGCTTCAATGGTGAACACATTCAGATGTGCTTCAGTTTATTTGAGATATTGTTGTCAAGTTAAAGGATTGCCTGTCATGTGCTCTTTGTGAACATAAAATTTGAGTTAATAGAATAATATGAAGCAAGGATGTCCATCCAATGCACTCTCCAAGCATCCTTGGGAAATACAGCAAATAATATGTAGAAACTTTCAACTCTTTAGGGGTGTGATATTACTGAGGTGGTGTACTTCATGCAATAGATGTGGAGGTCGGTAGGTTTGCCCTAGTGAGGCGTTTTGAGGTGTATTCTAGAACTAAACCAATTGTTACAGCTTGCATATACTTACAGTTGTGACAGCTGCAAAGAAGAGTTTTGAAGCATCTGAAGAAGCCTTCGCAAGCTGTGAAACCAAAATACATCCAAAAATTTTATTTTGTCAATAAATCAGATTCTGCCATAAATATATATTCAATTCATTTTAATAACAAATAATACATTAAACATTTAAAGTAAAGAACAACATTTTTTAGTTTGCAAAACATGTTTCATTCAATATGTCTCTGAACATCTTCAGTTGTAACTGGGACAAGATTTACATATAATGTTTTTATAAAGACTAGCTGCTGTAATTAATTAACTAAAGGTAAGTACAATTATCATAATTCTTGAAATTCCTGCTAGTCACTTATGTTTCTAGACCCTTCAATTTAAACTCTTACTATACATTTAGAAGTCAGCATTGAAGCAATTGTAATGAAAACTTCAAAATATTGCTAACAAGACAATTCAAACTCTATTAACTAATAGCCAAAACTTACAGTTTTTCTCGTTGATACCAATGTCTCAATGTCTGACATTCTTCTATCAAGAAATGCCCATGTCCTTTCAAAATCTGGTGATCTGTCTTGTACTAAGTACAGTTCTAGTAACGGAGAAAGAAGCTACCTTAAATATGCTGTAAAAGATTTATTGATTAACAATGTATAAACTGCAGTGGGATACTGAGTGGCAACAAAATGATAAAATTGGTATCCCCACTGATATGATTTTATCAACATGCAGGGTGATACTATGAGTAATAATTAAAAATTGTGCACTTATAAAACAATCTTGCAATAGGGTAACAAAAAATATATTGTTTTTATAAATTTGTTCTCTTATTTATTTGTTCTGTATGCAGTTTGCAGTCTTCTATTTGTAGCACAACAAAATGTAAGTACTATCCCCCTTTTAGTTAACCAGTTATATCTGTAGATGGTACACAGTTCACCATCTCTTACCTGTAGCACCAAACAGTCCTGCTAGTATCCCACTTTTAGTGTATCAGTTATATCTGTAGACCATACACAGTTTACCATCTCTTACCTGTAGCACCATACAGTCCAGCTAATATCCCCCTTTTAGTACACCAGTTATATCTGTAGACCATACACAGTTCACCATCTCTCACCTGTAGCACCACACAGTCCAGCTAGTATTCCCCTTTTAGTATACCAGTTGTATCTGTAGACAATACACAGTTCACCATCTCTTACCTGTAGCACTAAACAGTCCTGCTATAAGTATTCCCCTTTAAGTGTACCAGTATCTGTAGACCATACACAGTTCACCATCTCTTACCTGTAGCACCATACAGTCCAGCTAGTATTCTCCTTTTAGTTAACCAGTTATATCTGTAGACAATACACAGTTCACCATCTCTTACCTGTAGCACCAAACAGTCCTGCTAGTATCCCCCTTTAAGTGTACCAGTTATATCTGTAGACCATACACAGTTCACCTTCTCTTACCTGTAGCACCATACAGTCCAGCTAGTATCCCCCTTTTAGTATACCAGTTAAACCTGTAGATGGTACACAGTTCGCCATCTCTTACCTGTAGCACCATACAGTCCAGCTAGTATCCCCCTTTTAGTGTACCAGTTGATCTGTACAATTAATATCAAAATGCAGGAATGAAAACCCAATCTTCATAAATAATTCAAATTATCATTGTAACAAATTAAGGGACACTTAAATTTCAAACATTAATTTTACAGCCTGGTAAATCAAATAAAAATGACCACTGTCTTTTTTTGTCTGTATACATGCCTTAAAACTAATCATACTCTGTATTTCAATATTATTTATTTAAAGTTAATAAGAGAATTGATAATTTCTTTTAAAACTACTAGCTTAAAGCAAATTAACTTCAAACCTAATAGGTTAACTCCAAAATAACAAAACCTATTGGTTGTCATGGTAATTAACCCTGGATTTGGGCTTACAATCTTTTGAACTGAGCCCTGCTTCTTATCATAAATCAAAATATAGAATAATATTATTGTTCTTGGCAGAAAAGAACAATAATTAATTATGTCCCATACATGTGTAAACTTTATAATTTAAATTGATTTATGATAAGAAAAAGATTATATATTATTAAATGGATAAAATCAAGTGTTTTCTCACAGAGACTTCATGACAAATCAAAAACTTTTAAAAGCAAGCAGAATGAAACAATTGATCAAGAATTTAACATTCTGATTTAAAACACATAAATTATGTTAGGGAAAAACGACTTGTTGTCAATGATAAAAACTGCAATGTTTCATTCTCCTTTCATTAGCTTTAGAAAATTATACAATTATACATGTCTCAGGAGAATTTTGATTAACAATTTCAATAGTCTATGTGATTAAAGTTTACAAGTTTTTTATAACTACGTTAGGTATATCCCCAAGTTCTTACTGCTTAAACTCAAACTTCAAAGTTCTAACATTGATTTGTATTTTTTCTTAACCACTATTTACAAAGGTATTTAGCTTCCATTTGGTTTAAACTTTTTCAATAACACATTGTGAGACAGAAATGACAAGTAGAACAACCAACGACTAAAATGGTTGCACTTTTTTTTTTTTCAGATTTGAGAAAAATTAGGGTCAGTCGGTCCGTGCCCCAACAAAATTAATTTGGTTTGGCCTTACATCAGTAGATGTATCACCAGCATGATACCAAATCTCATCAACCATATACGCAACATTTTGAATGGCATCAGGTGCATTTTGGGGTAACAGCATTAATCCCATGGCCTACAATAAAAAAGATAATTAAAATTAAAATCAATTCCCTCACACATAGGCTCATTTTCATAATTGCACTGCCCAACAAACAACTTTTTGGAACTTCACCAAACTATCACTAACAACTTAACCAGCTCTGTCACTAAAAACTTGATAATTTGAAAAGTATGTATATATAATTGTTGTCTAAAATCAATAGTACACAAAGGGTGCTGTGCCCTTTCATTTTGGCCAAGCTAGAACACTATAGCTGTTTCTGATGTATAGAGGGGAAGAATTAGCCAATATCCATTGTCTTACTTGTGGCCAGCTGTCGATGTAAGGTATGACCATCCTTAACCGCTCCTCAATAGCATCCTGGATGATTACACCAGCAGTTCTCTGCCTGCTGTAAGAGTAGTATCATTATTAAAACAAGTTTAGTTAATTAAATGCTTACTTAACTAGTAATCAACTAATAAACAATGTTTATAAGACCTTCCTAAGAATGCAAGCAGTCTGCAAGCTAAGCCCCCACAAATGGTTAAAATGATGGCTGATTGTGGAAAAGAAAGATCACTGTCATGGACCCTAGTTTGCACCCTCCCTTAAGGCCCCCAGCTTTGACCCTCCCCTGTGGCCCCTAGTTTTCATTCTTCCTATCAGTCCCTAGCATTGACCCTCCCTTGTCGCCCTTAAGGTATCAGAATGGTTTTAGGTACATTTTTAGTTTTTCTTTCGTAGCGCAAGCAGCATACTTTTTACCCCTTTAAAAGTATACATTTTCTGAAACCTTAATAGTTTCTCCATTCAAAAATAATTCTTT
>JAOBAT010114623.1:0-14120 GCA_026413305.1 Hydrozoanthus tunicans
GGGGGGTCGTTCTTATTTATAATCGGGTGTATTGACTTCAGAGAAGAACATTCCTGTAGCAGCTGATTTCTTTGTAGTATGCTATAGTGAGTTGGGTATGTAACAACACTGCAGGGACTGGGGAGAGGTGGCAGGGGTAGGGAGGCCTTCTTATCCATAGTGGGGTGTAATGACTCCAGAGAAGAACATTACTGTAGCAGCTGGTTCCTTTGTGCAGCTAGTAGCTGAATGTAACGACACTGGAGAGACTGGAGATAGACATGAACATATTGTCCACGGCAACTTTTTGCGTTTTCAGTAAGTTTTTGTACGGGGAGCAACGTTGGGCAAACTTTTTAAGCAAAAAGTATTTATAGAAACTGAACAAACCATTATGAAGTTCTTTATTTTAAGGTTTTTATTAAGTTGGTCAAAACTAAGGCACGGATTTTCGTACGCTCTTACAAAAGTTTTCATAACACGTGTGCCTAGTATAGTCTTGAATATTTGTCTAACAGGCGCTTACATTCCCGGCATGCGCAGTTGTTCTTGGAATGCGTTCAACGGTCGACAAGGCAGTGCCCTAGATAATGACCTGGAATCGAGGCTTCAGTCATGATACGGATCGAATAGTGCAAACGGAAGCTGTAAAATTTTTTGATGCTGTCTAAAGTGCTTAGTCAGCACTATGACATCTATAGCAAAAATTGTGATGTTTAATATGTATGTACAAACTGAACTGTTAAAAGTTTTTTAAACTTTAAAAAAGGAATTCTAAGTTAGTATTTATTTGGTCAACGGAGTACGACCCGGCATACGCCGCGAGTAGGGAACCACTCTAATCCGGCGCCACTAACTGAACATACAACAAAAAATGGGTTCACCCAAGCTACCCCGCATTCTTTACCGCCGTAGACTTTTCGTCTTAGAATCCTGCTTGGCTAGAAATAGTGTGAAAGAAAAGGCTGAATTTTCTACGAGCATATGTCCCATATCTATCAGACTCTAAATACAAAGTGACCCATACCATCGTTTGAATTCTTAAGGCGGGAGTTAACCCAAAGCGCGCTTTGTGGCCACTTTCCTCGTTTCTTCCGATATCTCCGTCCATGGTTTGAATCTACGAAATCCCGCGCTTAAAACACTGATGGAATAAAGAAGAGTCAGCTTGAATATTTGAAGAATTTTTGGATGAATTTTGAGTTTTATTCTTTTCTTGAAGATTGGTAGTTTTAAAGAGTTTTTTATGTTTAGTGATTTTTTGGGTAGTTCAAAAATTAACTTCGAAGTTAATATTTGATGTAATTTCGCCCAACCGTCCTCAAACCAAAGCTGTACTAGTCCCTTGCCAGGAGGAACGGTTTGCTGGTTTTACTCAAATGTTTTCTTATTCAATAATCTTTTTCAACCTCTTCACTATCCAACAAAAATTTGGGTTCACCTCCGCCTTAAATGTCATTATTCCTTAAGCCTCTAACTGTTTTTTTTGAACGGATGAAAATTTTAGTTTTTAGAATTTAGGGAAGAAGTCAAAACAATGGTATTATTAAGGAACCCAATTTTGTCGGGGGAGGTGGTGGGTGGCGGCACATACTCCCTACCCCACCCCACTTTTTCAGAGCTCAATTTCTCAAAACCTGATTTAGGGGTATAGGTTTTTATTGTATTATGGACTCCTCTCTCCACGAAGAAGGCGTTGGTGCAAGCACTTTATCAATATCTATTTTATTGAACATGATATTTGCTCCTGAAATTCAGCATTTTTGTAAAAAGGTGGTGGGTGGCGGCGCATAATACCCCACCCCCTAAATTGGGTTCCTAGGAAGTACCATTGTTTTGACCTTTTCCCTTAGAGATCTAAGACTGATGTGTTGCTATGGCAATGCCAAAATTCCAATAGTTGGTTGTCGTTTGCATGATTGCTAGGTTTCAACTCAATTGAACTGAATAGTTCAAGAGAAAATTGTTGTTTAGGAATTTTTCCCATTGGAGTCCCTGATATGGCGTCACGACTTTGTAAAAAGCTTTGCAGATAGAGCATTCTTATTGATTGTTCTAACAATCCTGAGTCAAAATGGCCTGTTTACCATGCCCTCGTTCGCTATCAACTTTGTGCTCAAAGCCACAGCCGTAACTGAACTAAGTCGACTAGCTCTCAATTTTCTGTCCGTCGGTGTCCTTTTTCTCTCATCCATTAGGGCGATCTTGCAGGAATATACGCAGTATTCAGTAGCTAAATCGTCGCTGGATGTTTTAAGTTGACAAAGCATAATGAAATGAGAAAGGAAAGCTTTATTCTGGAGTCTAGGTTCATAACCTATTAAGTACCGAGAAAATACTTTACTAATCTTACTAATCCCATTTAAACTCTTAAGAGAGAGTTTGGTTTGTTTTCTATGGTTCATAAAGGTATTGGTGTTTTTACAAAACATGAACCCGGTAAATCTATTTGTTCATCGTATTACTAAAATAAGAAAAAAAACTAAGATTGTCTAAAAGGAAGATTTTAAGCTAGGTTTACATAACTGACACATTTGGTTCTCTTTCAATTAAGAGCCAAGTAAACACGCTCAAAAGGGCTGAAATTTACAACAATACTTCTAAGTCTCGTTTAATTCTGCAAAGTTTTTAGCCTCATATATATGCATTTATTAAAAAAGGCTGCATGTTTTGATAGCATTGAACTTCGGTTAAGTAACTCATTGCAGTTATAATTTGGCAAACAATCACATACGAGTTCGTTGCAGAGATTCTTTAATCTAAATTTATACCGCAGTAGTTCAAAACTGCTTTTCACATTTTTCTGCCTTTATTTTGTTAAGTGGCTGTGAAAATATTCAATGTCTGACCAAGTTTTGACGTGAAGGGTTTGGGCGAGAAATGCGCGGAATGTTTACTTGAAGCTTTGAAGATTAAAATTTCTAATTAATATTAGCTCCACAATTCGTTTGTTTTAAGAGAAAAAAAAAATCAATGTTTGGCTTTGCCAAATATTTCATCTATACCTAACTCCCGCTCCGGGTCATCTGGAGCCATTTCTTCTTTAGGCTTACGGAGTTTTCTAATATAACGAGCCTTTTTAGCCTCCGTGAACAGGTTTTCTAATGGAGGAAGCAAATAAACTGTCCTAGGCAGGCCGTCGGGGGCTGGAGCATAGAGAAAAGCAGAGGTATCGGTTCGTTCTTGTAAAGATTGAGACACATTCCCGACGGCAAGCCTGTTCTGAACTCTATCTTTTGCTGCATTAAAGCTTAAGTTTCCGAAAGTTTCTGACCTTGATATTCTCCTTGATTTAAGCCAGCTCTTGGTATCATCCTGTGGTTCATTGTTTTCTATCCCCATTGATTCTAAAGGAACTACGACAGAGAGTTCTGGTGTTGGCGCTAAACCGACACTGTTTGCTCTCGAGTGTTGAGAAGACAACTCTGTCTCGCATTTTGTACTCGGGCATGAATTTGCATAAGAATCTAGGTGCTTAAAGTTTACTCTTCTATTGAATTCAGTGGGAACTTCACAACCTGTGTCTACATCAGTTGAAGAAGGCAAGAATAAGTTTTGTTGAGACTTTGAAGGCTTTATTTCTCGCGCAGAACTTTGTAATAACGGTAGACCGGCATTTGTTTTCTGAGTATCTACATCTTTTTCTTCGAGTTCTTTTTCCGCAGTTTGCTCGAACAAATTCTGCTCTTTGTCCTGCTCTTTTAATTTCGTATTTACCTTCTTTCGTTGTGACCCTTTTAGCCGATTTTTGTTCGCCTCATTCCGAACTTTTCGCCTGGCGGGACTAATTGTCAGCTTTTGTTGAAGTTTGATGTAACCCGAAGTATGGCGCACGTCTCGTAACTCGTGTTGTAATTGCTGCATTTCGTGCTTGATTGACTTCACGTTGTTTTGTTTCTGTTCATCAAGATTGTCTGTTGCCAACACGAAACGATTTTTTACTCTCTTGTTTAAGTGCCGTGCTTTACTTGCATTCGTGTCCAACTGCTCAGCGTCTAAAACCAGTTTGCTTCTGAGCCTTATACGTCGCTCGCTCATCTTTTTCTGTTTCCGATTTGCAAATCGTGGAATGTAACGTGTTATTCGAGAGCTTAAATCGACCTAAAAATGTTACAAACAGTGCCGGATACTAAACTGATGTGAACGTCTTTTAAACTTTATAGATATTGGCTCATTTGTGAGGTTGTAAAAGTTTGCATAACAAAAGGATTTTAGCTCTCAATTGTTTTAATGAAGCGTGTTGTATGGCAAGCGTGTTACAGATCCGTTAATGACAGGATTGTCACATGTTTCATTTAACAAACTCAGCGAAAGGGCCAACTTTGAATAGGGTGCGGATTAAGATGATTAAGGCAGTTCTAAAGCTGAAGTGTTGTCAACGCTGTAAAATTTTAATTAACGAACTTCTAGTTATATTGTTTTTAACTGGAGTAGAGCGACAGACCTCTTCTAATTGTGCAAATATTTACGTGATGTTTTGCATGATTTTTCACAATAATAAAGCGCGCCTGTCTTCCCAAACTTGGAAGGTCGGAGTCATTCATTTCCTTTGGGGAATAATAGTCGTTTTTGTTGTCATAGCGTGACAAATTCTTCTCTTTTCACAGCTTGTTGGCCCTTTTAAAAACAAAATATGATTTGTTTCTTCCTCATACGGCGCGTTTCGTTGTGAATGTTTTCATTGCGTGACAACACATTCACTCAAGTTCATTTTCGTTCTCAAAGCTGTGTCTCCCTTCCTAATTGGTTAAACATTTCACATGCATTCTTATGTTACTAAAGTATGAAAACTGCACTTTTTCCATCGCTTATAACCATTTTAAGTCGAATTTTACAAATTTTCTTTCAAAGATAGTTAAGATGCTCTGACTATGTTTCCATAAAAACAATCTGATATACATTTTTAGTTATAAACGGTTAAGAGATAATAAATAAGTATACGTAAATAGGTGGCTACATAATAGTGAGGAATATAAGTAGAAAAGCAAAAGGAAATAAAGGGAGAGAAAACTGTGGGAAAAATAAAAGAAAAAAGGTCCGAAATAACAAAAAGAAAACTAAACTTGAAGCGTTCAATTATCCAGTGGGGTCTAGTGTGCCAAGAGTGTGAATGAGTCGCACTTCTTTGGTTTTGCGGCATTTGTTGCCGTCTGTGATAGGAGATAAATCAAATGTACACAAAGAGAAATGGAATGAATATTGGAAGAACTGAAACGATATGCAAGGGACGGCCTGGTCTGTACTTCCTGTTCCACTCTGTCATGCATTCTACCATTCAGGCCCACGCCGTGGGTGACAAACGCTATGCTCTATCTTCCTTTTCAATATCTTCCTCGCACTGTCAGTTTCTTCTACTCGTCACAGAACACTGACATTATCCTATAAAGTGTTTGTTATACGTACAGACATAAATTAAAGTTGCAGACAAGGCGGTGCGCACTGATCTCTACAAAGAGGAGGTCAGTTTTCGTTAATTATCCGATCCTAACTTTATCTCGAGGTAAACAACGTCCGGCCCACTTTGTCTCTTCAACTGCTAGTAATCTCTCTCTCACCAATGCTATAGAACCTCCCATATCAATTTCTTGTCTGAAATTAACAAAGCCAACAATCAAAGAAACCTATTGCTTCCCCATGCAGTTGCATGGCTGTTAAACCATAACACCATTTTCAGTTTTCTTGATTCCGATCCGTTGAGCTACCCGGCTGATCTTCCTGCCTACATCAAACGGACCCTTAATCACCCTAAGACTTTTTAACGACTTCTATTTTCAATCCGAAATCAAGTCTTAATTTACCATGGACGTCAAGTTTTGGTTTTAGTTTTATAACATTTTGACTCAAGGAGTCACGGGTAAACAGGCAATAGGACTCGAGGTCCCCTTCGAGGCCTGCCACCCGGGACCTACGGTTTAACGTCCTTATCCGAGAAGATGCGAAGGTCTTACCGTTTGCAGATGTTAGAGCAAAGACAGAACCTTCTTCTCAGTTGTTTGAGGCCCGGCACCGGGAATCGAACCCGGGGTTCCCGCACGACAGAGTGGCGCTTATAATTACCAACTGGGTAACTTCTTAATGACGAGGGATTATGTGCCCTCAAATGAATTTTTTGATTGCCGCACGGTTTTAGTACCCGATACCACAACATGATTACGCTTCGCAGAATTCGTTCTCCAACTTTATATTTGTTTTTCTTTTGACGGTCGTCATTACTGCTGTGTATAGGCGACCCTGTTCACTAGTTTATTTCAAATTGAGATCTAGAGAGCGAATTTTATGACGATTATTTAAATATTAGCGCTGTATGTTCATCTTGCAACGACCTATACAGAGGCGTTTATTTCTATTGTTAACCCGAACTTTTCCGCTCCGTATTTAGAAGGAAATTTCGAAAAACTTGGGCGCCTAGTTTGACTTGTGCAAGCAGAGACTGGGTAAAGGTTAATTAATTTAGGTTGGGGAGAGGGGTTGGGAGAAAGAGATTCCAAAGGAAACTCTCCCCCCCCCCTATTCCCACCTCCCCAAAACCAAAATAGTCTTTTCGCTCCTGTCCCACCTAGCCAACTTGGCGCCCGAGTTTTTGTCCTAAGGATACTTACTGGGGTCAGTGAAACCTCCATTTATTGTTGGGCCGAAGATTGTTACCCACACGAATTGCTTAATGCTTTCGTCCTCGGCCTCGCATATCCTCAATTTTTAGTTTCCTTTTCTAAAGTTTCTACGTTTATTATGTCTCTGTAGTGACAGCACTGATATTTTAAAATCAATTTATCGAGACCTGCCCTACAGCACGCCCTTTTTTTTATAGGGAACAAAAAACTTGGCCGAGGCTCATTTTTCTTAATTTTTCGGAGATTTGAGCCTCGATTTGTTCATATATCATAAATTGTTCTTATTTCTATGTGTGGCTTAAATTGCATGAAAACAAGCGGAGGGGTTGGAGCAATGGTAAGATCTCTTCTTCCCAGTCCTGGCGTCCCCGGTTCGTTTCCCGGCCTGGTCGAGTTCAGCCATATTCAGTACTTTTTTCCTGCAAAAGACCACTCAGCTTTTCATCCTTCGATTCCGGGGTCGGTAAAATGAGTACCAGCGAACACAGACTGCCCTCCGGTCTGCTGGGGGTAAACTGATCATTGTAAAGCGCCTTTGAGCATGTACAAGGAAAGGGCGCTATATAAATGCACCACTTTACTTTTTTTTACTTTTAAAACTAAGCTTAAAAAGGTATTGCAATATCTGATACATACGTGTACACCATGTAATTTTAGGCAACAACAAGGAGACGTGCGAAGGCCCCGCCGGCTAAGAGAAGCGACGGGCTCTGGGGACAAGATTGGTCATAACCATTTCTTAACAAGGAAATAAATCAGTCTCGTCGTGTTTCTAGACAAAAATAGAACACGCTATGACGTAGAAGAACACGAGAAAAGTGTTGAGAAAGAAACGTGGCAAGACCATCTAATCGGCGCGGGTCGCGGGTCGCGGGTCGCGGGTAAAATGTCGCGGGTAAAATGTCGCGGGTAAAGTGTCGCGGGTATTTTTTGTGTACTTTTAATTTTTTAGCGGAGCACCATACATAGGGAGGGGGTTAAGCTGAAAATTTATGGCTTGAATTCCGTGCACCTCACGCATTTTTACAAATAGGTTGCCATAGCAACTGCGTTTCCTATCAAGAAATAGAAATAGAATATCTCATAAGAACGGAGATACGACTTGATGTGACGTTAGAAAAGTAAGTTTTACGAGAACGGGGCATTTCTGAGTTAACTCGGTTGTGATGGTCGTCGCGGGGAAAGTAAAATTAGTTATTTTTTTGTACGTGTATGGAAACAAGAAAATTTCTGAAATTTAAGCTGAAAAGCTGTCACAAATATAAACGAACAAACAAAACAATTCCGTGACTAACTTAGATTTCGATGAACACAGTCTGGTCATTTTTTTTTTGCCCGAAAGAAGAGAGAGAGGAAAAACTGCTGGTTGAAAAAAGGGAAAAAAATTTTCCGGAAAAAACAAGATTTGAATTGACAAAATGCCACGGACCGAAAAACGACACAATATGCGCGACCCGCGACATTTTACCCGTGACCCGCGACACTTTTACCCGCGACCTGCGACATTTTACCCCCGTTCCGCGACATTTTACCCGCGACCCGCGACCCGCGCCGATTAGATAGTCTCAAACGTGGCGAAGCTGAGTTTTCCTTCCTTGCTTTTCGAGTGTTGATAAAAATTAGGCAGTCAAAGACTGCATGTGGCTACTGCTTTTATTAATACTTAGAATATGGCAGTGCGCTGCACTGTATTTGTATGGGGCTTTCATTATCGGGTTTATAATTTATATCTCTCGAACTTAATTATTCGCTGTTTGAAGATAATTTTCGTTTCTCAAAACAGTTAACACGAAACGGAAATAGTTTTGATTATATTTCGAAAAGTTAACTTTCTGAATTTTTCGAGTTTAGCCTTTTGGTTCATCGGATCGTATGTCTTACTTATTCGCCACAGTGAGGGCTTGGTTATATGGGACCGGCTAGCCCGGCTGAGCGGGTTGAAAACACCGCCTAAGTTCGGAATTATATGAAACGAGCCGGCCCGGGCGGGAGTTTCGTGTTTGTTTATAAAATAGCGAATTTACGAAAACTTTGTCAGGCGCTCATTGCTTTGTCAAAGCGACGCCGGGCTAGCCCGGTTGTGCAATTATATTAAAAAAAATTTAAGCCCGGTTTGCCGTGATCCAGGACGGTTGTTACTGAGATCTCGCCTCTCGGCAAACCGGGTTGAAAATTTTCCATGTAATCGCGTGTCTATTCTTTACAGAGTTAATACTGATAGTCGGGATATCGGAAGAAAATTTCTAAACGTTCAACCGGGGTAGCCCGTTCCATATAATCGGGGCCTGAACTCGCCCGCACAAACAATAGACATTTTTAAAAACACATATAAAACGGCGCCAGCGGAATGTGTAACAACTTGACAAGTGCTATACGAATTTGCTTGCACACCATTGTCTACACGAAGAAGGACTTATGTTAAGGGATGTACCTTAATTGAGTAGACTTTAACCAACCTAACCAGTAGTCCCTTGCGATTTCCCAAAGAATTAGGAAAGTTACTTCCGGTTGTTTGAGCCCGTGGTACTTTAGTACAAATGGAAACGTCTCTGACCATGCGTAGTATGATCAACGTCCGAAAACGGAAGCGCACTGGGACCTGTAGAAAGGAAATGGCCGGTTAGAGAGGAAAGGGTATACAACAAACCAACATGGCCGTACTGCATTATCTCCCCTCCTCGCCATAAACTAGAATGTTTGCTAAACTGAAACAAAAAATAGCCGAGGAAGAATCCTCGGCCGAAAACCCACGGCCGCGACCTTCCAGCCCAAGCGCGAGGAGACAAAAAGTCAATGGTTTCACTTCAGAGAACAAATGGGAGAAACGGCGACTCAGCAATGCAAGTAGTTTGTATGGGTCTAGGGAATCTTTAGCCAGTTCTATCAGTGGTTATTCATCGGGAGTCAATGCTTCTCGGAGAAGTTCTTTCAGGACTGCATCAGCGACCCCGATTGGGACTCCAGTGGACTCAACGAGCCGTTCGGTACGTAAGCGCAATCATTTGAATCTCATGATTTCTCATTATTATTTAATATCTCAATAGTCAATGACTTGACCAAAGTCTTTGATTTATAATCATTTGATAACACAATGGCATTATTATTAGCGGAACATTATTTAAGATATATCCTGGAGCATGTAATTCTATTGTTGTTATGATAGCGTTTTTGTTCCTTTACTTAATTTAGATTTTCTTGCAGATTTCTCAGTTGTTGCTAAGAAGCTAACATAAAGAAAATGTAATTGTTCCACGTAGCAGTTGTGTCGATATCAGCCAACTTAATTAGGATACTTTGCCGGTAATAGCGCCATTTGTAGATCAAGTCTTAGAATATCGTATCATTCCACTAATTTAAGTTTTACTTTAATTTAGCTTTGTCTCCGCCAAACTTCGTTGCAGATAAATAAATAATGAATACAATGGAAAGATTTTCAAGGCTGGAACTATATACACATACTGGCTAATGTTAGTGTGACAGGTTGTGTGAGTGGCTTGTGGCTCGATTTCATTGCATACTCCATCTTCACCATTAAACCAGCTCTTCTTTTGCAAAAGTCATGTGCTAACAATAATTGCTCTCTTTTATGAAACTAAAATTGAGAAACAAAAGGTAACACACAAACAAATTTGCACATGACATATTAATATCAGTATTAACTAAATTGTTGTATGCATGCGTTTTTGATAAGAACAACTTTATAAGAATAAAGAGGGTCAGATTGGCCAAATTTTAAGATTGATTTAAGAACAAAATGAGGCTCGGGCTTGATAACTACATTCATTTGTATAGAAGAATATATATACTATATTTATAAGAATTAGGAGGCTGAAAATTGCAAAAACATAAGAATATTTTAAGAGTAATATTTAATGCTAAGGCTGAGGTTTTGTTAAGAATATAATTTTGTGCAACATATAAAATGATATGTTTACACTTAACTTTAAATAATTATTTGGAAATTCTAAATTATTTTCTGTAAAAATTGCCAACGAACAGCAATAAATTTTGTTCATGTGCAACTAAATAACCTTTAAGCCATCCCATATCACTCCGCTGCACAAAGTTGGTGACAGGTCTGTTCAGTAAGTGGCCAAAACTTTTAAAACACAAGACTATTCTGTAGACCTTCAATATGTACAATAACCATCTACTGTAAATTATAAACTGTTATTTTTTTACATAATGACAGTTATGTTCCACATATTACACACAGCTCTCTTATGTCAGCAAGAGGCGAAAGTCATGTGTACATTAGTTCAGCAACCCTTCTCTATTGGGTGCAACCTGGCTCTAAAATCACTTTGACAGTTATCAAAGTCATCTGTAGACTAGAGAGAAAGTTGGATGTCTTGACAGCTTAGTCTATTCAGAACTCTGGAGACTCAGGAAAAAATGCCATGCTGACAGACATTATTCTATTGACCTGGGGCTGGTTGTTCAAAAGCCAATTAGATTTAAACCAGGATTAACTATTAACAAAAGCTATTGGTTGTCATGGTAATTAACCCTGGATTAGGGCTAATTGTCTTTAAAACAACTGGGCCCTTTATTCTAAGAATATTTTAAGAATATTTTCAGCCTCAAAATCCAAAAAATTAAAAGTATTGAGCCTGAGTCTGAAAAACAATATTATAAAAATAGAGTGTAACTCTTCAATCTTTAACTTAACAAATGAATGAAGAATGAAAAAAAAATCTTTCTTGGTTTTTCTCATTTAATCACTATCATCACCTCAATTTATATACTGTACACATATATTTTTAGTTAGTTCCTTATAAATTATAGTACATGTATTGCATACCTTGGGTACAGAGTAAATGAAAAAAGTTTAAGAACTAAATAAATTGAGGTTAAAATCACTGAAAAATTAAGAACAATGAGCCTTGGTCAAGTTTTCTGGTTCTCATAAAAGAGAGTCTGTAGTGTTTGAAATTTGGCAGCAGCTCTTCACCTGCTTTCTTTCATATTTTTAACACTTGAAGACTTAGTTTGATTTTGAACACTCAGACCTGTAATGAATGGAAAATTAAATAAATGTTATCCCTTGAGATAAGAGTTAATCTTTTGCAAAAATTGTACATTTACAACTTGAGATACCAAATTAAGCAAGTAAAGTTGTGAAGTGATCTTGAAACAGATAGTGTTTAACATATAAAGTCAACCTATGTATTCACTCCAACAGAATTTAGCAACCACCAAATTCTGAGGACCTATTTAGTTTTACTTCAAATACAAACAAGTTGTACAACTATAATGATTATTAAATTGTACTGGGATTCAATTTGAGAAGCCTGAAAAAAATTTGTACTTCAACAGGATTTATAATTTGGGACCTCTTTAATACCATTGTCGAGCTATGAAGCCACATTTTCTGATCTGTTGGGAGCAGGTCAATTCTAGTGGGTACAATAATTATTATCATTGAACTGTGACTAGTACAATAAAACTGAAAAATAAATAAACTAAAGTATAGAAAAACAGGGTTTAGGGAAAGTATCCCGTTCACATGCAGTTTCTTTATTTGCAGATTGTTGTTTTATGATAATCATAAACTTTTGACAACAAAACTAGTTTATTCCTGATTTTTTTGTTTTAATTAGTAGTTCAAATTCCTAATTTAGCTAAATTATATTAGTGAACCTGGTTGCTTTTTTCAGCCAGTGATGGAGGGGGTGGGGAGATATGCATCCTTTGAATACCTGCCAGTCCAATCCTAACTACTATGTGCTTAATACTCAGTATTGACCAATCATCTAGATTTTCTGAATGAAATCAGAACAACTTCTTTTATTTTTTGATGTTGCATACCTGTAAACTTCTCCAGATTTTTTTGAAAGCAAGCTGTATGTTCTTATCATCAGGTGAATAAACGCTCATCTCGAGATGAAATACTGTCAGCTCTTGCCAATCGTGAAGGTCAAATTGCCAAACTTGAGTCTAAAATTGCAGGTGTGTTGCAGTTTGATGCCAGTTAACAATGTCTGTTAGTTGATTTTTCTGTCACATGTACAGTATAGTTTCTGTTTAGTTTACATACAATTACCTAATATAGATGTTTTGATTTGTATGCTTTGATTTGTATAGTTTTAAAAGTGATAAAGTACATTTTTAAGTCTTTCTTAACTTTCTTTTTGTCTCAGCACTTACAAAAGCCTGGTGTTAAATGGGTTAAAATGGAGCTGCTGCCAGGATATTTCTAATGACTTTGAATAACATACATGTCTACATTTATTAAGGTTTTATGTAAGTTATTAACTATTAATTTATAATTGTACATACAATAATGTACAAGTTATTGAAATATATTATGATTTTGTAGTATGTAATAATTAACAGTTAATATATGATTATATAACACATTATTAATCTCCTATAGACATGGCAAACTTGGTAAGAGAGCAGGCAAGAACAAAAGATAAGTTAGAGGAAGCTTTACAAAAGCAGCAAGAAGGTATGTGATCGGAAGTAACTATTTTATTCAATGAAAAAGTTGAGATGAATAAAGAAAATGACTATCATCTCATATAGGTGTTAATGTTGGTGATAATGATAACCAAAGCTTGGTGTTATTAACTGTAAACTAATGAAATAATCCTGAACTTAAATACGCTGGATAAATTTCGGAGAAAGCTTTCATGAGCTTTCGAACTCTGCTGAGTCCTTGTTGTGACGTCAACTCTGGAAATCTGGGGCGGGAAAATTTCGAACTCTGATGAGGGTCCCCCCTCCTTCTGCTCCTGAGGAGGTTGGTCCAGATTGGAGATAGGTTGTGGCAGCCTCCATCCTTTGAATTTCCCGCCCCAGACTTCTGGAGTTGACGCCACGACCAGTCATGTGATCAAGGCTCGAAAGAGTTTGAAAGCTTATGAAAACTTTCTCTGAAATTTATCCAGCGTATTTAAGTTCAGGACTATTTCATTATCAAATTCCTGGGTAGATGAACCTACACAGTACTAATTGTAAACTAATTGTATTTTGCCAGTGCCATAAAACATTTAAAGTGCATTGCATGAATAAAACCTGTTCGAAATACTTAGAAACTATTTAGTATATTAATATAATATAAAGTGTCAAGGTCCTGATTATCTGAGCACTGTCAGCTTGCTGTTCGCAATGCTATTTTTAAGAAATGAAACACAGCTACTGTGTTTGCACAGGCTAATGCAAACCAAGGTTTGTTTGGGAGTAATCGAGAGCAGATCAGTGCAAACATGACACTGAAGGTTGAGTGTTTGTGCCTGCTCGAGTTTGAATAAAACTAAAAAGCTTATATAAGTATGGATTTTGTTTAAAATGTTTAACATAGATTACTATATCCAATGCTTTCTCACCATTTAAGTGGCGCATTTGACCATATTTGACCTCACGAGTATGACACATACAGAGTTGATCTCCTCTTGTCTTTCTCAACTTTAGCATGGACACTGTTGTACATGACATATATGTTGCAGTTCAATTCAACCTCAGGTTTACAAACCAGTTAATTCATTGGGGGGGTGGGGGGGAGGGTGAAAGGAATAAAACAAA
>JAOBAT010114634.1:0-37206 GCA_026413305.1 Hydrozoanthus tunicans
CCACACCCCACCCCGCGCGCGAAATCAGTCCCATTCTTTCTTTTATTTTGCCAGAATTTTTGGTTTCCTGGTTACGAATGCCCTGTGCAGCCCCACGACCGATACGGTACCCCTACCCGGCCACCATACCGCGGGCTACCCGTACTAAAAATCTATACCATACCAACCCTCCTGGGGCTACATACCTTGGTCATTCATCTTTTCATATTGCCTACAGGTACAGCTTTGGCCACAACAACGCCGGTGCGTGATCTTCATTGTGAATTGTACCCGATTGTATAATTTCGAAAACGTTTTTTGAAGAAAAAGAAAATGCTTAGACTTGAGATATAGCTGGCAATAAATGAGCTTATTCGTAAGAACCGTTTTTGGAAAATGAGTTATAAATAGGAACTAACTGATAATTGCAATGACTAACTCGAAAATTGATTCAAACTAAACTACACCTCTTTTCAGCAGTCAGTAGATTTAAAATCGGAGAAAACTAGAAGTTAGACTTTTGAGCAGCCACACCCAGTTCGGGTAACATTCGGCGACAATACCATTGAGCTTTATTTGAGTGTTAAGCGGAATATTAGTTATTGAACATTGTGGTCAAAAACTGAGGAATACTGAATATTTGCTTGAAAAATATACTGAATACGGAATATTTTAAAAAAGAATGCAAAAGAATAAGGAATATTTAAAAAAATACTTTAATATAGGGAATGGAAAAGTTGAGTGAAAATATTTTGCTTCTATCTCCGTTCGGACGGTGTCTGAAGAGTTTTGAGCAAGTTATTTTCAATATAAGGACCTGAATCATTTTCTTTGCCTCTATTTTTGTTCCTTTACGGGAGAGAATTAGAGCAGTGAGGCTTATGAAAAGGAATAACACTAACTAATAGTGTTTCGTTTTTCAAGTGGTGTAAATTTCTCTCTTCTTTGAGTTCTTGCGAAGCGTTTATTTGTTTATTTATTTACAACGATATTTAGACAGAGGTGCCCAGTTCAGCAGAGCTGGTTTGAATGGGGCTCTGTTTAAAATAAATTTACAGTTACAGGCAGAAAAAGAGAAAAATGTTTACAATAAAAAACATTATCACAGAATAGACAGTGAAAAACATACATATACAGATACAGTTTTGATATAGGATAAATTTATCTTCGAGATTTTAGATACTTTTTTAGGCCAGTCTTGAATTTAGTTAAGTCGTGAGTTCTCCATAGGTCCAGAGGAAGAGTATTCCAAATCTTTGTACCGCTGAATCTAAAGCGTTGAGTATTCTGTTCTTTTCTCTAAGGTTAGTTTCAAACGACGGCGATTTAACGTCGCGCTTCGTGTCAAACTCAACCGAAGTGCGACTAAAGTAAAAGACGTTTGAACCATGTCGAGCCAGAGTCGAGTATCACGACTACCTTCTTCATGTTCAGTTACACACCTCTGTCTTGACGTGGTTTCAAACGTTGTACGTAAGTCGCACTTCATTTGAGTTTGACGCGACGTCAACGCGACGTTAAATCGTCGTTTGAAACGTGGTCCTTGTGATTGACAGCAAATTGTGGAAGACCTATGGTGCAAAGATGTGCCGTTGATTGACTCGGATATGACGTTGCACCGGGAATGACGTCAGTATGAGATCGAAAAAGGATTGCCGTCAACGGACAAAGAATTTGGTACCCCGCGAAACACAGTAGCGCTCGTGTGTAAAAACTGTTGGTATTCGGTCAGTTGTTTTATACAAGATTTTGTTGCAGACCACATGGTTTTGTTATCGGACAGTTTTTCCCGAAAAAAAAAATATATCTCTCTTTGGTTGGGATTCACTAAAAGCAATAGTTTGTTGCCCGCTTTACTTTTGAAAGCGGTGTATGCACCATATCTCAAAGCTTTGGCGGCGCACTTTTTGGTTTTCAGTTTCGTCATCTTAACAAAAGTAACCATTTAGTTTTCTAGGAAAAAAATTTTTCCTAGTTTGGACCATGCATAAGTTTAATGCTATGGCTTCCTGTTTCTTTGTAATGTGAAGATTCTAGGCCAGTCCGAAAACAACAAACAAAAGAGCCAAGCTAAGGACCGTGCCATGTCGCATTCCACCGCATAATTTTAATTCAAATTCATCAAATCAAAGAATAAGTCGGTTTAAGATCAATGAATTTTTTCCAGAAACAAACATTTATCATATCACTTTCGAGATACTTAGTCATTTTAACAAATTTTACAGGGATGTAGTACACTTGCGGGAAAACAAAGAGAGATTTTCGGAATCCCTCAGTATGACGCAAAGGTTCTTGTACATGCTCTTTCAGTGACTTGCATTAATAGAATAAATTCAAAAGCGCTTTCTTGTTTTCAAGCTTTTGAATTTCAAGATTTTGAACGACAGCAGCATTATTTTAGTTTTCTAGAATAAAAAAAGTAGTTTCAATTATATTAGTAATAGCAAACAGAACAAGATGACCGATTTCCGAGTTGTGCGCAGTGCTGATCAAATATTCCATTCTCCCAACGTGTCAGGAGTCGAAGTGGGTGTGGAAGTGAAGCGAGCTGACTGCTTGATCGTCCAATTCTTAGCGGCCATAATGGTGTTCGAGGCCTGTTGTTTGAGCCCAGAGGAGGCTGAGTCAAAGGCCCGTTCACGAAAGATCGACAAGCAGTTAGCTCAAGAAAAGGTTCAATATCGAAGGCAGGTAAAAATTCTCTTGCTTGGTGCTGGAGAAAGCGGGAAAAGCACATTCCTCAAACAAATGCGAATCATCCATGGCAAAGATTTCGACCATGAAGCGCTGCTAGAGTTTCGCCCGACAATTTACAGCAATGTCCTAAAGGGTATGAAAGTGCTTGTGGATGCTCGAAGAAAATTAAGGTTGGAGTGGGAAGACTCTAATAATGCTCAGTTCGCCGAGCAAGTTCTCGCTTTTCAAGCGCCACAACGAATCGACACGGATTTGTTCTTGCAATACGCCGACGGTATTCGACGGCTTTGGTCAGATGAAGGAATTATAAACGCCTTCGATAGAAGACGCGAATTCCAGCTGGTACGTTAAAGTCGGCCGTGGTTGTGTTATTGATGCTAGATTGTATGTTTTTTGTGATTTAAGTGTACAGTTTTGTTGAGATGAAAAAACAACCTCTTGTAACTTCACCACAAAAAACCTATTTATGCATGGAAGCTTGTGACTAGACGAACAGCTTCTAAACAGTATTATTATAGGCGTGAAATACCATACTGGTCAACTATTTCGCTTAAACGATCAAGTAATATGCTATTGATGGTTTGGGAAAAGGGTTTAATTATTACAATGGTGGTACAGTAAAATTTCTGGACTCCTACTTGTGAAGAAACTGACACACGCGTTATTCAGTTATGCGAGCCTATGGTTGAATGCTAGATTGCGGCTGCCTGTTTCATCTCTTTCGAATTCGTGTCACGGTAAAACCGACCGCAAAATAAGTTAAATTTGACACGAACTTTTTTCTGACGAATTAACGATGCATTAAGCGTGTTTTTGCAAATGTTCATGTAAACCTCGGCAAAACCCAATTCATGAATTTGTAATGATTTGTTTTGGTTGCTCTCGGTTGAGTTGCGGGCGACTTGGAAGAGATGGCTGATCTTTTGCATAGGCGTTGCTTCTCGTATCTGATTGCTATTTTTTTTCTCAGGGTGATTCGACCAAGTATTTCCTCGACCAATTGGATCGTGTTGGTAGGCCGGTAAGTCAGACTTCGAAATTAACAGTTCTTGTAATTCGATTATTTGCTGCTAAGATAGTCAACTGGTCAAATGTTTGAACACGTATTGTTTTGCAAAGACTGCAAACGCCAAAGATAGGAATGAAATGCGTGGTTGTAAATCGAAGGTCGCGTTTCTTTCTTGTCTTTCCATTCACTGTGCTAGAAATCTATGTTTTGTGTTTAATACACTACTTTGAGCTTTCGCTTGGAGCTGACTAGCCCGTGCTTTCGTAAACTTGAAGTTGATGTCCTAAAAGGTTAAATAAAACAAAGTGTCGAGTTGTGTATGTGTCATTGTGGTAACAGTATGGTAGTCTCGTTAAAACAAGAGCAATGCAAACTCTTTTTTGCAGCAACAAATATTTTCTGACCTGTAGCTAGCTTCGTTTTATTCAGCCCTACAGGGCTACAGACACATTCTTTTGTTTTATGTCTGCAAGGGATGGCATGTTGCTTTTGCGTTTAATGGCGAGTTGAATTACTAGTTTGTTTTTACTTTTACAACAATGTCCACAATTAGCCAAATGGTCTGGCACGAAAATTGGTGCGGTTCTCGCTTTGTCAAATGCTATAATTTTTTTCAAGTCTGTTTCTGACATTTACCGAAGAGGCTTCGCTAGAAGGCATCCTGGCAATGTTTTATCCAAATGGGTAATTCACGCTATTTAATTGAGTGGCTTAGCATTTTGATTATTTGTGATGGTTTCGACTTTCACATCAGCACAATTTTGTTTCTGAACGAAAAATCTTCAAGTTGCTGCCTAGTTTGGGCTGACAAAATAAGTATGGCACACTAGCTTAAAAAACACTGGGCAGCTAGTGACAAAGCACTTGTGTAATGTTTTTCATTTCAAGAAGTTTCAGCGGGGTCGGAGGAGCTGAAAAAACCACATAATCGAGGTTTTTAGAGTAATTGATACCATTTGAGATAAATTATTTGACTTTTTGGTTAACTATTAGCCAATTGTTATCGAGTATGAATTGTTTATTGAAGAAGCAAACTATCTGACCATTTTATCGTTTCCTGAGTGCAAAAGCTTTTTGCTTGTCATGTAAAATGATTTATTTTTCTTAAACTATCTGGTTTCTATTTTAAGACGTCGATGTATTTTGTGGCACAAGTATCATGTACGATCTTAAGTACAATTGCCTTTAAGAATTTTTTTAAACAAACGAATGAAAAAAAAAGTATCTCATTCATCAACATCCTTGTTTTATTATCAGGATAACTGTAACTAAGATCTTGGAAGATTACTTTGGTTTTGTAAAATCATTGGTGTTCTATAGTTACTATATGAATAAATATTTTTTTGAATTATGTCTTTAGTACCCACAACTTTTCATCTTTATATTTTTATCAAAAAATGAGTAACATAAAAGAATATACCGAAGACACTCTAAGGAAATGCAAGTTTTATGACTGAGTTTTTAATTCTACATCTTTTTTGTCAACCATTGTCTCGACCATAAAGGAAGACAGACTTAATATGGTATAGAGTAGGGAACTGACATCATGCACATCAAAACAAAAATAATGGCAGAGTTATAAGAAAGCTTTGAAGAAAAAGGGACCAAAAGTTTTGCTACATGACATCTTTCTGGCATTTTTATTGCCCACTGTTGTAGCTTCACCTGGAGTAGTGTTTCTTAATCTATATCACATTGACAACAGATTTCTTCATCTACATATTTAACTGCCACCTGGTTAGCCTATTTGGTAAGGTGCTGGTCTGTCATTCAGGAGGCTCGGGTTCAATTCCCAGTGTCGGATTTTCACTCAGAGTCTTAAAACAACTCAGGCAAAGGTGCTGCCTTTGCTCTAAGATCTGCAAGCGGTTAGACCCTTTCATCTTCTTGGATAAGGACGTTAAACCGTAGGTCCCGGGTGGCAAACCTCAAAGGGGACCTCAAGTTCTATTGCCTGTTCTCCTTTAACTCCTTAGGTCAAAATGTTATAAAACAAAACAATAAAACAAAATATTGACTCGGCTTTTTGTAGGCCAGAATAACAGCAATACTTATCACTTGAGCAAAAGTGCTGTGAGATCTTCACTTTAATCTTTTTTATTTTTTTTTTTTCGTGTTGAGCTTGGCGGCTGCACCAAGCAGCAAGAATCGATGTACAGCGGTTCATTTATCTGTTTATAAAGCAGAAGGTCTGAGGTTACAGTCGACTGCACTTGATGTGTTTTGATTTTTTTTTCATTTTTCCTTGAAAAAATTTAAGTTTTTTCTTTTAAAGGGTAAGTTAAGAGTGTTTTTCTCATATAAAACTTGCCAGCTCATATTTGAAAGAAATAAGAATTTAACATTTTATTAAGCTTGTGTTTAGCCCAATCTAATTCAAACCTACAAAATGTACAATTAAGACTTAATTTTGTTTTTAGTATGGTTTCCAAAAATAATTTCAAAGTTTGTGTGAAATACTGTAGATGTTTTGTTATTACCTGCTGTAGTTTACATTATTCATTTTTTGTGACATGATTCACAAGTTAGGTATTTGTAATCTTTTAACACAAGTGTCTAAGAATTTGGAGTAATTTAATGGGTTTGCATATGCAAAATATCGATAGTGAAAGGGAGGGAGGCTGGATTTGTTTTAATGTTAGTACTAAACTAAAATGTTGGCAGGGTTTAAACTAGCTCTCGGCAGTAGCTGACAAATTTGCAATCTTTCCCACGAATTTTAAACTGACAAATTTGCAATCCTTCTTGTGAATATTTTTTATCAATGGCAAAACAAGATGAAGTGATGCTAATAAGAGAGAATCAGAAATTTGATAGCTGGCTGTAAGTTCAGAGATAAACCTGATTTCATCACCTGAAAATGACTGTAACTGAGAGATGAGGAGTATAGATTTATGTTTTCCTGCTATAGTGTTATGTGCAATCTGTTTGTTTCAAAAATAGCCAGCCAATTTGTGGCCTACATTGAACATTGAAAGTTTTAAAGAAACAAATAGCAAAAAATCTTTCTCTCATGCTGATTTTCCAAGAATTTCTTTTATGAATATAGTGCATGTTTTGAGTCATTTAGGTTTGTTGAGCATGGGCACTCATCAACTTGTCAGTGGTAAACTAAAGTAGCATGTGATGTAGGTTATGGGGAAGCGAGTGAGCGCTTTAACTGTTTTTGTTGTCATAAGCTTGCTCACACAGTCAAGAGTGAAAGTTAGAATTTAAGCTATGTGCAATGCCTCACTTCAGTGACAAATTTTTCAGTTTTAGCCAGTTCTTCCCCATATCTGACATTATAGCCTCACTCTTTCTCTTTGGACCCCCTGTTTTTGAGCTGCCATTACAATGCAGCATATAAAATGTTTTACAATCAAATTTCTTGAAAAATCAGTGCGACAGGAGAAAAATAATCATAGGGTGTTGTCCTTTAGTGGCATATGTGTAAATACAACAATGATGCAGATTCAAATGAGGCCTTACCACTGGAATGGGGTATGTTCCAATTTTCGCTGATCAACAGCATTAACAAAGAACCCCTGAAACCCAAACAAAGGAAAGAGAAAAAATCTCTGACCTTGGTGGTTCCAAACCAGATTTGAGAAAAATAATAATTAAGTATAATAAGTTTTTTTGACAAAGATGATTTTTTGGGGTTCAGATCTCCTTTAAAGTGCTGGCAAATTACTATTGACAAATATGATATTTATTGTTTTTAAGTATTCTTAAAAAATGTTGTTCTGATGCTCATTTTAAGATATGTTAAAACACAGCTTAATGAGGAAACTTCAGTTGTATAATGGCTACTTGAATTGGGTAGCCAATCTGTTTTCATTTTTTTTTACATATTGTTAAGGTATTTCTAACTCTGAGTGTTTTTAATCTTTTTGTTTCAGGATTTTGTTCCAACGAAGCAAGATATGCTTCATGCTCGGAAAGCCACCAAGGGCATTGTTGAACATGAGTTTATCATCAAAGGGATCCCATTCAAAATGGTGGATGTTGGTGGACAGCGGTCCCAAAGGGCCAAGTGGTTTCAGTGTTTTGACGAGGTAACATCAATTCTGTTCTTGGTGTCCTCCAGTGCATTTGACCAAGTTCTTATGGAAGACAGAACAACTAATCGGCTAGTTGAATCTTGCAATATCTTTGAAACAATTGTTAATAACAAATTCTTTGCAAATGTGTCGGTCATTTTGTTCTTGAACAAAACTGACCTCCTAATGGAAAAGATCAAATACACAAACATAAAGGACTATTTTCCTGCCTTCCAAGGAGATCCTCATAAGATAGAAGACGTGCAGAACTTTATTTTACAGATGTTTGATAGTAAAAGAAGAGAAAGATCGAAAGCTCTTTTCCATCACTTCACCACGGCCATTGATACAGAAAATATCAAGTTCGTCTTCCATGCAGTGAAAGACACGATCCTTCAAGACAACCTCAAATCTCTTATGCTGCAGTGATTATTCACTTGTAAGCAATATGTTGATGAACATCTTTGGTGTTCCCTCCGGCACAAAATTGAAAGGATACTTCGGTGGACTAGATGTTGTACAGATATGGAATACTGGATCATTAAATATAACTTTATGTATATTATTATAGTGACTTGTTTCATGCGTGGTGTGCAAATTATCATCTTTTTAGAGTGTAAACTTCTAGAAAACAAACATGCTAATTCTACGATGTAAACCCTTGTGAAAGTATGGTTGTACATTGTGGAGTTGACGTCAAGTTTGTGTTAAATATCAAACTTGTGGAATGAGAAGACATTACGGAAAAAATGTATGATGTACTAAATCTGAGGTTGTTAGGGACAGAACTTAGTGCTGGCATTGTTTGTAAAAGCTTCTCAGTTTGCCTGCGACTCTTTGAAGGGCTACGAGAGATGAGGACCAAGGAACAATGAAATCAAAGCAGTACTTACTACTAAAGGATAAATTTGATAGAAATCTGCAATTTGGTGCACTAGGGTTTCACTAGAGATGTAATTTCTACAAAGGTTTCTTCAACTCAGTAACAGAGCCATGTAAGTGAGAGTTCTTCATTTCATAAAGAGGTAACAGTGGAACAAGTAAAGGGTAGACCATGGCATTAACATAGCCATACTTTTTCTTACCCCTTTCGGACTGGTAAATTTCAGTTGCCAGTAACTCAGTCAAGATTGCAGAAGGGAAGAGATTGATTGTAATACCCCAAATGGGAAACTGTTTGTGTTAGGCATGGTGATAATTAAGCCAGTAGGTTTTGAACTGTACAAGAGAGCTCAATGAGCCAGTGATTTAAAGTTGTTGATGTCAAGCCCTGTATGGGTGAGGATAGAAGAACAGAATATTTAGCTTGCAATCTGTTTCCTATGCATTGCTGTGTTGCTGGTGCTGACCAGCCTTTTCTATCGGTACTTTCTGTTCAACTTTTGTCGTTCTTCTCTTTACAATAGCAAACAAATATTCAATGCAACAGAGATGATAGAATGGAGTTTTGGAAACAGCATCAAGTTACATTCTTAATTTTTAAGAAACGTTTTAATGAGTACATGTAAAACAAGATTTAACAGTAAATTATATTTTTCTAATATGAAATGTAGAGATAAACTTGAGTTACTGCTTGCATAGCAGTAAAGAATCTGATTGTTGCATAATTAGCTAGCTTAATACATAAATGTTTTTTTCCTAATTTGTAAGTAGGTAATATTTCATTTTAACTCACTTTTCTCCAGATATTTCCTTTGTCATATATTCTCAGCAAATTTGAAAGTTAAAGCTTTTCTTTCTTATTTTTTGTGAGCACTATGAATTATGGCAGTATAATATTTTCGCCTCTTACAGATGTAAAAGCAAGTAAAAGTTTTTCAGTAAAAGAAGGGAAGAAATATTTTGTTGGTATAAAATGGCAGTAAACTTGTATGATTGTTGTGCAGTAGAAAACTGTTCTACACATGCTAAGCAAATTACCCTAATATTGCAGTGCAAGAGTTCAAAAAGAATACCAGACCTTATCCTTATCACATGTTTATATAGAAGATTTAGAACTGACTATTTCTAAAGGTGTTTCACCATCTTAAGTTTATCTTGTCTACAATAGTTAGTAATTTACTTAATTTTTTTTCTTTCTTAAGTGTAAAATTATAACCTTAGAGCATAAATTATTGTGACTCTTTATTGGCCTAAATAACTAAAAAAGTGCTTTCATTCTTGTTCCATAATTACTGTCTTAGAGTGGAATCTTGTAACAAACACCATGATGTAACAAATTATATTTTTTGTCCCAATTACAAGAAAATATGTGTAGAAATCCATTGATATAATGAATATTTTTTGTGGTTCCTTGGAACTTCAATCTTCTATGTTTACATCAAGGTTTTACTGTACTAAGACACTGCTTTTCTCTTGGATTGAAAATGTATGTTCAAGAATGAAAAGAGGTATTGAAAATTTGTAAAGTAGGTGCTTCCTAATTAGCAAAATATGGGTGATGCCAGGAACTGTTTCATCCAAACAAGCTTGATAATAACTTATCCTCTTTCCTTTTTCATAACTACACTGAAGTCTGATAGTTTTTATGTTTTATTAACAATGTAATTTGGGTGATACATCTTCCCTAATTTTGTTAAGATTTTCTTGACTCTCCTGGCATCATCTATACACACCTATGCTTTGTATTTTTACCAAATTTGCATCATTCACCTGAGTTATGTTAAGCTTGGAATATATGTTGATGGCTAAAGAATTAGTATTAAAAACAGTTTGTTTGACAATGGTTTGGTTATTTTGGTCCGTGTGGATTAAGATTGCCTGTTACAGTGGAACGCTGGTATAATGATCGAACCTTGATATAACAAAACCCCATTGTAATGAAGTACACTCATTGGTCCCAGCAAAATTACATTAACTTTTATGACTCATATTAACCTGTATTTAATGAATCCCGGTATAAAGAAAACCCCATTATAATGAACCAACTGTTGGGTCCTGACTACAAATTTACCAAGATATAACAAAGTTTTATAGACTTAGGTGACTGAATAAGCCAGTTTGACAGTTCAGAAACACATGTGCATGTCAGGAAAATAAATTATTCATTAAACTTAAGAAAGGGACATAAATGAATTCCCATCTTACTTCATTGCCTTCCTTTAAGTTTCATGAATGGCATTTTGTGTCATTGCATACATGTATTGAAACTCCAAACTGGCTTATTATTGGCCTAAATGTAACAGTTATTGAAAACTTGAACCTTTTCCATACTAGAAGTTTTAAGGGTTTTTATTTGTTTTCTGCCAGATATTACAATTAATTGTTTTAAGTAATCACAAGCGATTGATGCAATACATCAGTACCACTGACTTTGAACTTTATTGACAGTTCAATTTTTGTTACAAACCTGATGTAACAAATCTTTTGGTATTACTTTGGTAACTCTATATCAGGGTTTCGTTTGTAAAACCCTAATACAACAAAGAAATGCCTTGGCATTCCGTTATACAGGGGTTTAACAATAGTAGAATTGAATTTTACATAGCTCTAATGACTACGACTGAAGGTTATAAAAACATCCATAATCTAATATTTACCACCAGTTAATGAAATATATTCTTAGGCCTGCTTCAAACACCGTATTTTAACCGTATCGGATTAAATTCGGTGAAAATACGGTGTTTGAAGCAGTGCACCGAATTAAATTTGGTAGTGAAACTAAATTCGCTTCCACCTACCGAATAATACAGTAGAAATTCAATTTTGTTGGAAATTTGGTGTTTGAATCATCGGTTCAATTAGCTCTGGATCAAAATCATTTTAATTTGATATGGTTAAAGTTTGGTGTTTGAAGCAGGCTTTAGCAATGCAGTGATGCTTATATTTAGAAAGAACTTGAATAGTCACATGAAGTGGATAATTTGCTGCAACAAAATTAAGTTTTATTTTTTTAGCTGTAATAAAATTTGATTGTAATTGTTAAATGTAACTTGTGCTCTTAACTAAAATATGGTAGATTTAACTGGACCAGCTTCAGTGGCTTGGTAACAAGCCAAAAAAACCACATGCAGGCAAAGACACTTGCATCTTTTAAGAAAAGCAAAACTCTTTTACTGGTAACATAAAAAGTAAGACTTTTATTTGGGAGAACTGGGTAACACCATTAATAACATAGCTTCATTAACAATTTTTTCTTGTTTTGGACGAGAGAAAAATAGAATAATTTGTCCATCGCCCAAATGAAGAAAAATATGTTAATGAACCCTTGGTTCCAAACCAAACGGTTGAACATAAAAATAAAGGATTAATAGCGATTTCTGCTTAACACTGCTCTAAAATATAAAATTTATAAAAAAAACTAAGCTTTCTCTGCTCTACAGCATCATCATGGATAAATAGCTCAAATTTTATATCTTGGGCAGCAAATGCTTTTAATTGTTAATTTTTTTGTATACCTAATGCTAAAGGAAAACTTTAAAGATTAAGCAATAGTTAAGTTTGGGGTACAGTGCAACCCCAATATAGCAAAGCCCCCATTTATCTAACAAAGTATTTTTTGGGATCCTGGCAAAACTACAGTTACTTATATCCATTCGGTTAAAAACACAATATAACAAATCCCATTATAATAGATTACCTGGTATAACAAACTGAATTTTTATAGGTCCTGAAACAAATTTTTCCACTGATAAAACAGTTCAGAAAACAAGTACAAATATTTTGATATGCCACACCAGAAATTTTCAGTCAAAACAAGAGAACCTCCCATTGTTCTGCAGCATTTTGCTTTCCCCACACCAAAATGTTTAAACTTTCATACTGAGAATACATCGACAAGTATACAACACAGTTTTAAAGTAAAAGACATTGAAATTCTGTTTTAAGTTTATTTTAATTTTGTGCCTTTGAATAACAATGCCCAGGTATTTTGTCAAATTTCTACTTTAGAAGTTTAGTAATTCAATTCTGTTTAACATAATTTTGTGTAAATTGAAGGCCTTGTGCAAATTTAAAGCATTGTAAGTGAATTTGTAGGGAAAGCTAAATTCTCTCAAAAGTTAAGAAGGGATAAAATAATGTAAATAGATTTGACAACTCCATTAAAACACAATGTTTTGGCACTAGATCCTTTAACTCTTTTTCATTTAGTTTGTAATAGAGATCTTTCCCATCCTTGCATATCATGATCTACCTGCAACTTGGTGCAGGCCTATTGAAACAAAATTGATATTGGGGGGTCACGAACATAGCGTAAAAGTGCAGTCAGCTTTAAGTTCAAAAGTATTCTATCATGGAAGCTGCGAATGAAGAGAAAAATATTGGGGGCTAACTTTTAACCTTAAGTTATTTTAGGGTGTCAACAAAAGGTCAGTAAAACTACATGTTGTACTGGTGTTTGTAACATCAGAATCAATCAGAAATCAGACTCATCAAAAAAATAATAACAGCAAAAGAATTGATTTAGAAAAAAGTAATCCCAATATATCATAACTGACCACCTGCAACATTAAAATCTTGCTTAACTGTGCGAACTTTTAATAACTTTCAACTGTGACTCAGTGTTATGTCAAACATTTGGATCTACAAGCAAATGAACACAAACATCTACACAGAGCATAAACTATTACAGTTTGAAACTGTAAAAAAGTTTTACAATAAATACCATTAAACTCTCTCATTCACTGCATAAATACACAAAAATATACTACAAGACTTGGCAACTAGTATTAAATAACTTACAGCCTTGCATTAAATATTTAAACTTCAGTTAATCTGAGGTATATTGGTCAATTTGTAAAATATCTACAAACCTATCAAAGGATGAAAAAAGACAATATTTAATGTTTTATTAATAGTTCTTGCAACTCTCTGTGTTAATAAGCAAAGTTTCAAGTGGAGTCATAAATTAACATACCAGCCAATTTTATACACTGACTACATATACATAAATTAATTAAAACACTTCATTCTCTCTTGTGCGAGTGGATGGTGAAATATTTTGAGAGCCTTTTCTTGACTCCGGGAAGATACTGGTCCACAAATGATGCAGACCATTGTACGACTCCATAGCCTGCAGCACCTGAACTCCAAATGACTGCAAGGATAATCGAGACGGAGATGGAGAAAAAAATAACTGTGAACAAAGCCACTGATAGCAGAACAGCAGCAAAACTGATCAACGTCCCCTCAACCATTAAAAAGCCCAAGAAGGTCACAAGGAACGTCATCGTTACAAACGAGCAAAATATAATAACTGGCACGCAAGACAGGCAAAGGGAAATCGCAACAAACAGGGAGGTGATAGGATAGCTGCAGATCAGTTCTAACATTGAGTTTATGGTTCTTGATGTGTCGTTCTTCCATTTCTCAACTGAAGCAGTGCTATATTCTCTTGGTCCCTCCAACTGAGTGTCCAAATCTGAGTCACAATCTGTTGTGCCTAGGGGTACATGTCCAGCCATTGGACTGTAGAATAATAATTTTTATTCCTGAAAAATAAACATAAATATATATAGTAAGTACATAAAATTACATTTATGATTGTAAATTAATTCTAAAAAACTCACAAAAAATTTATTCGCATTTTTATGGGTTTTCTTGTAAGTTTACAGGAACACTTTGAAACAATGACCCACAACTCTTCTTATTGTATTTACTGTAATCTTTACAATCTACAGTACTTAACTTTTACTTTTTAAAACAGGAAAAACAGCTGGATAGGTTTGAAAACTTTGTTTCATGTTCTGGAGGGGTCTTTGCCTGTTAATACTACAAAACTTGTTTACATGTAAGAAATTTCTTAAAAAACTTTCTGGACTGGAATTGAGTATAAAAACTAAGATTACCAAAAACGCTCTAACAAGCCCCAGACCTTTTAGACAGGAGGCTAATTTAAAAATTGTCAATAGCAAAAGACAGAAATACAAGATGAAGTCTGAATACCAATCAGAATTTTAATAGCATATTAGTTATATTAGTAACTGTATTTCCACTACCACTCAACAACTAAAACAGACAAAACTACCATTAAAAAACTAAAACAGACAAAACCATTCAGTGTTCGAAAATTAAGGGTTTTCCGTAAGTTGCCCAAAGGGCAAGTAGATTTGAATTTTCAGTCGCCCGTGTGAATTTTGACTTGCCCGTCTTATTAATTGTTTTCCATTAAATGTTCACGCATGTGGCGTATATAATATAGTATAAAATAACTTAGTAATAGTAATAATAAATGGTAAAATTTTGACAAATTGTTTTAAAGTAGAAGTTTAAGATTCTCAGTAATTCACTAAATTGTAAAAATTCTAGTTGCCCCGCTGGGCAACCTGTGTTATGAAAAGTTGAAATTTTGTTTGCCTGTTCGAATATCTGCTTGTCGCGGGCAAACGTTAAATTCGAACACTGCCATTACAAAGTACATTTGTTACACAATACAGCTTATTTTTAGCTCCTTCGCGTTTATATTGGGATTGAGAAAAGGGGTAGGAGCCTGGGGGAGGTACTCCCTATATTGGGAAGGTAGGTATGACAGTCATTTTTTTAGGGGTTAATTAAAATTGCCAATTTCAGCAAACGTGCATACGGATAAAAAGTTTTCAAAAACATCCTTTGGCGAATGTTCTATTATGTGTGCGCCTTTATTCACTGCATGTCACATTCAGCACAACAAGAGGGGGCTTAGCGCTGACCCACTAGCTACTCAGGAGAAAATTTCAGCTTTCAATTGGTATTTCTTAGGGTAATTTTAAAACCGAGGTATTTTTTTTGGACAGAAAATTTTTATCCCTTGGTATTTTAGGATATTTTAGGGACTTTTCTGACCCTACCCTTTGACCCCGAAGTACCCCCCCAGGGGTAGGGGGGGCCTTATTTAAAACTTGAAGCTCTAGAAGGGGGACTTACTAGGAGTGTTTACAGTATACAAAACAAGTTCAGCTAAGATGGGACTCAAGTTTGTCTTTTTGTTTTGAACTGATTATTCAGTAATAGAGTCGTACTCCCATTTATTAAACGGTAACTCTGATTTTCGGTCAATAACCAAATTTCTAGCATTCTGATTGGTTGAACTTAGGTCAATACCATACAGACTTTTTTGAGTTACGACTTCAAAAGTTAAAACAATGTCCGGTGAATTTTATTATTCGCTTGAAATTACAAGTACTGAAGATTGACCCGAGAAAAGTTCTACAAGAGAATAATATCCAGAAAGGTAAAGCAGTGAATGAAAACTTTCAGCGAATGGAGAGAGTCATAAAGTTTGTCGACGGTGCGAAAATTGAAGTTCAATGAACATTGTGGAGAATATTTTTAAAAGAAATAAATGCTTTTCAATCAAACTAATGAGCCTTTTAATAAAAATCTTAATAACCTCGTTTTGCTCAGTCTGTCAGGGAGACTATTTTGCCCTCTTTCTTTCGACCAAACCTCACTTCGCTCGGTCTGTACAGTGAAAGACCTCGGGCAAAATATTCTCCTAGACAGACCTCGCTCTCGGTTATTAAGATGTTTTTAGTTCCTTTATGGGTTTGTGTTGCTGGAAAGGGTATGGTTTTCAAGCCATTTACTCTGGGTTTGGGTCTAGTATTGAAATTTGGTCTAGAATAGAGTCACATTTAATAGCAACACTAAGCAGGTATAAAAATTGTTATAACAAAACATTGAAATCAAGAACACTTAAGAGTGCTTTATACCCAGGGTTTTATGTTGAGTCAGATATTTTTGCTTTTCTATGACACACAGTGTAAACAAATCCTGTTTTAGTGTTGGGATTTAAAATGGGTACTCTGGTATTGAGTCACAAAGTTTGCAACATTTGTTCTAGTAAAGGGTAGGACTTTGGCAAACCCAGCGCCACACCCCCACCCACACTATATTGGAATACCCCTTACCCCAACTTCAGCAACTGAATTGTAGATTTTTGAATTTCTTGAAAGTTACATACATAGTTGCAATTGTGATGTTTGTGGTGTGAGCAATATACACACATTTACAAAACACAAAGTCATGTTCAAAAATCTTCAGGGGGTGCAGTCGCCCCTGGTTTTACCCTAAGGAGGGTTTACAGTTAAGATTTTGGAAGATAATGAAATAATCAAAATTAACTTTGAAACTCCTCTAAAAACTCAAAATTCAAATTTCTCCATATAACAAACCCCCTCTAAAACTTCAAACTCCTCCAAAAACTCTGAAAATAATCAAGGTACTTTATATCTAGTGGGTTGGTAATTGTGACGACCAACAGACATCCCGTAATCGGCCTACAGTCAGTCAACAGTTGGACGTCTATTGACTGAGGCAAGTTATTCCTCCCAATTACTATTTGATCTACAAACCTATGAGAGAGAATCAGGTATTCAACATTTCAAAGGGTTTCTTTCAAAGTATAGCCCGGGCTTCTGACCATTTTTTAGAGTGGGGGGGCAATTGAGATATATTTCTACATCAGATACACCCTCTTATAAATTTAGAACACTAATTAAAGTCAGAGAAAAAAGTGGGGGAGGGAGGGGGGGGGGGCATTTGCCCCTGTGCCCCCCAGCTCCGCGGCCCCTGACGGACAGTGATGTCATCAAAAACGTTCAAAGTCGCCAAAATGTGTGTTTTAGGTGAAACGTCTTCTTGAGTATGATACGAACTGAATAAAATATTTTTGAAAAAAACTTTTAACTTTGGTTAAGATTCGTTACAAGAGCAAAACTAATTTTTAACAGGCACAAGCTGGGACTGTATAGAAACTAGAAAAAAACTGGGGCCAAACACAGGTAGTGGTCGAACTAGTCCGTTGTAAAGAGTGTTAGTTTTCTCTAGTTTGAACTCGCGGGTTTAGTAAAGTACAACATAAAATGTGTTTTTATCACTGTATATTTTCAGTAGTTTCTATAGTAAATTATTTTATCGTGTCGTGACAGAAATTGAACTTAATATGCACTTTGAAGAACTGGTTCAAACGAAACAAAATGATGTCGATCTTCAAAAATAATTCGTGCTTTTTCGCATCATCCCAAAGTCACTGTAACTTCCAGTTTTAACTTCCGTTGAAAAAAATTCTCTTAATTACTTTAATTGAACAAAAGCAAAATTTTGTTGTTGGGAAATTTGATATGCTCTCTTTCTCACTCCTTTAAATACATGGTCTAGATTAGCGTTCAAAAATAACCAACATGGCGAAGAACAAATGTTCGGTTCCTCTCAGCACAGCAACAACAAAAATTGCTATTTAAAGCACCAACAAGTACTACTAAGTTGTGATCTTACCTCAACTCAATTCGTCACACCAAAAATATATCTATGTAGACGACGTTCCTCGTATGAAACGTGATACTTCCTCCTTCCCGCTCTTTCGCCCCTGGGCTTATATAACAAAGACCCTGGGGTTGAGTGTCAACGGACGGCTGTCTAAGTAGGCTTGGTTCCTCAGCGTTTTTTTTGTATTGTTTGAAATTCTGAGCAATGTTCATAAGTAAAGTATGTAGATCTATCACTGTAATTAAAGAGATAACTGTTTGAATTTTTTCTTGTGATCGCGCCTTGGCGGACATCAAACCAGCTGGCGGGTGTAACCCTCCTCCCTCCGACCAAGGCGTTGACTGAGGAGTTTCCCTCGCTCTGTCACCTCACTTTCTCTTAGCCTCCCCGTAAATATATTCGGGGATCCAAAACATTCCTCGTTTCAATTTCTCAGTCCGTTCCAACTTCATTTAAAAGTACTAAACTGATTTGAAACTGGTTTCAACGGGTTTTTTTGCCGCACGTACACGCGTCTACAAGTGATTTACACGCTTTTTTTTGTAAAAACAACCTTATAAGAACAACGAGGCTCAGACTGGCGAAAACTTAATTATAAGAACAATTTAAGAACAAGCTGAGGCTCGGGCTCGATAACTATTTTAAAACTTTACCGAGCTTCGACATTTAACTTATAGCAATACAGAAACGATTCGCAGTTTTTCTCTTTTAATCAGTCATTGCTTCAAGTTATTCGCAGTACACATATATATACCTGCCCCGAAGTTAGTCCTTACAATTTGTTTTCCAATACATTTATTGCAATACTTAATTAGGCTAAGTTTTTATTCGATTTAAACAACACTTAGAAATAAGAACAATTTGAGACTAAATCGCCGAAAAATTTTAAAAAATGAGCCTCGGAAAAATTTACTGGTTCTTATAAAAAAAAGCGTATACTTGTGACTTTTTTTACAACTGAATGGTTTAAATTCGAAAAGACGCCAACACGGGTAAAACAGCGTAATATACTGTAATGTTATGAGCCAATGAACTGATTCCAGTAACAAATGTATGTTATGAAAGATTATAATGAGACCTGAACTTTGAAAACCTTTATTAGACTTACGGCTGAAAGACACGATAAGGGTATTAAAAAAATTCGAAATCTGCTACTTTATCGGGTAGTTTGAAATTGTAAACTTTCCACACTTTTAATGACAAAAAAGTCGACTTGGGGCTTTAATATATCTAGGGTGTTAACAGGAAGTTAAAAGGGGTCTTCTATCGTTTGGCAAAATCTAGCAGTAATATCAGTCCCGCCGTCTTTTTCAAATCTAGAGTTCTTCCCAATTAATGCTTAATTCCTAAATCAAACAGGAATTTAAATCAATTAACAGGAAAAGGGTTTACTATCGTTTGGCAAAATCTAGCAGTAATATCAGTCCCGCTTTCTTTTTCAAATCTTGAGTTCTTCCCAATTAATGCTTAATTCCTAGGCATGCTTAAAATAGTTGGATTCACTTCTTGAAACATTCGAGTTCCTTTTAGTTCAACGAGACCCTTTGGCTGTTAATTGCCTATATATGCATGTTTTACCATGCACTCAGTCGCTCATATTATTCAGGTTGGTTTTCAGACAGTTTCAAGAAAAAAAAAGAAGTATAACATGTTTTCGTATCAATGCAATATTTAAATTATTTGCACACATCTGCTTAAAACCTACGTTAGCCTAACAGAGGAAGACCCGGATGTTCAAAGGCAATCACGCATCCCACATTCTTATTTCCAGCTTTACAGAGACGTGATTTGAGCTGTTATTTATATGGAATGGACAACTTTTTGTCAAGGAAAAACTAAACAGTATGTTGTAAGAACCGTAAGAGAAGAAACTACTGCTTGAATTTTGACTTAACCCGGGGTTAAAATTAACCAGCCTTCGAATAACTCAGCCTAGCAAAATTAATGGTACGTAATAACTGCATGCGCATCAACAATTTACGACCGTAAAATTTCGTCGGTAAAACCATTAGTAACAGAAGCAAAGCAAAGGCACCCCCGTCCCGGGGGGAGGGGGTACTCCCTATATGGGGATGGTAGGTATGACCGTCGTATTTTTTAGGGGCTAAAATTGCCAGTCCGGTATTTTTTAGGGTTGTAAAAAGAAATCCGGTGTTAAACCAAGAGCCTGGTATTTTTTAGGGTTTAAAATCGCCAACTATTGGAATGCTTGTAGTCTCGTGTTTTAGCAAACGTGCGTACTGATAAGAAGTTTTAAAAGACGTCCTTTGGCGAACGTTCTACTACGCGCGTGCCTTTATTCACTGCATATCACGTTTCGCACATCACGAGGGGACTTAGCGCCGACCCGCTAGCTACACAGGGGAAATTTAAGGTTTCATTTGGTCTTTTTTAGGGTAGTTTTAAAACCAAGAAGTATTTTTTATGGTAGAAAATTTTTATCCCTTGATGTTTTTTAGGGTATTTTTGGGACTTTTCCGACGGTCATCCCTACCCTTTTGACCCCGAAGTACCCCCGTCCCCCCGTGTGAGCTGATGTTTTTGGACAAAACAAAAATCTGATTTGTAAAACTGTAATGCAAGAACCGTACGAAACACCAGAGGATCAATTAAGATCTTTCAGCCAAACTGTGAAAACAGAAAAAGTGAAAATGTAAGGCTGAATACTGTGAGATATATATTAAAACATGTCAGTGAAAAGACGCGATTTTAAGACGTGTTGTAGAACGTGCTTTTTGAAGACCCTATCAAGCTTATTTTTTTAAGTTCCAGATGAAAAGTAGAACCTTTAATAATAGTAATTCTCAAAATCAAAACCTTTTCTCGCCGTTCCTGTTACATTTTTTAGACTTGAAGCGTGCAATGATGACGTAGCAGGAGGCATGAAGCAGAGACAATCTTTTTCATCTCAAAAAATTCAATTCTGGCTACAATAGCCACATTGTTATAACTTTAATCAATGAATTATTCCCTTGAAAATGTTTGAAATAAAAACTCTATGACATTTTCTAACAGAAATGAATACCACATAACTCATATGGATACTCAAAAATTTGATCATAAGAGCTTGCTAGCTGTTACACTGCACTGCCCTCCCCAGAAAGGAGAGTTTTTGTCAAAAAATGAGCACGCGATTCTCGCCTCAATGAGCAGCGGGGCTACAATTGAAACAACATGGCGGATGCGAAAGGCTGATTATTTTAACTTCCCGAAATGAAACATCTTGTGGTAATCCGTTTACAGAAAAAAGACCTATAATGCATCAAGAAGAGATCCCATTGAGGGTTATTGGAAATAACTGTAGTTTTAAGGGTAATAACAAGCAGAGAAGCCAAGCAAGGCCTCGGGTGACGACCCCTGAAGACACAATGGCCCAAGTGCCGCTAATGGTCGAGCTCGACGATTTTGATGACGACGACGTGGATTATTTTTCAGAAGGGTACCAGACCTCCAGGAGCGTAGGCGGCGCCAAAAAACGGAGAAAACGGCGTTCGAAATCCGTATGCAGTAGATGTTGGTGGTTTTGTTGTGGCGGATGGAGAACCGCTTTCAGAAGGTAACAGTCTTCCGTTGTTTGAAAACTTATGTCGGGGTATCTTTGGTAGATTATGGTGCCAAACAAGTCTTGTAAATCGATTCGAAACGCAAAATCGAGTTGCATTCTAAAATATTCCTCTTTAAAGTAGTGCTACACTTGATGTAGATTTTTTCAGCTGTTATGTGTTTAAATATTTGTCTATCTTGCCCGCTTCGTCAAATGAAAGTTCGCATTCATACTGGAAGTGGTAGCTTCACAGTAGTTTACTAACAGCAGCTGGTCGGATACTTCCAAACGAAGTGAGCATTTGATTTGTCCAGCTTGCCTCGATCGTATGAATGTAAACACTTAATCATAAGATCCGAACCAGGAGCAGCGAACTCGCTGATTAGCTGTGTCGGTCTGTGTCGGTTAGAGAAGAAATTCTCTGTAAATTTCAGACTCTTGAGAATGGCCAATGTATAGCCTTAAATAATGAAAGCGAAAAACAGGACTGTAACATTTCGACAACATGGCGGGGCTAAGCATGTTTCGTTGAATCGATTATTATTATAGTTTATTTAATGTTAAACCTTACGTTTCACTCTATATTATTTGATAACACACTTTGAACAGTGCTACTGGTCTTTAAGCTGGAAGTTACCACTTCAGTTTTGTAAGTCCAGTTGAAAGATTAAAGGAAAATTAACTTTAGAAGCCCAATGGTTTCATTGCAAATTTAGAAAAACTTAACTGATATTAATAAATTATAAGTCAGATTAAAAATCAAAGTGTGGTAATGCAGATGTTGAAAACTACAATAGTAGTATTTATTATAATAAACATGTTTTTGTTTCTAAGAACAACTTTATAAGAACTTATAACAAGGCTGCTTGGGTCTCGCAGCTCAATTGAGCAATTTTTTTAACTTTACAAAAAATGTTTTGCAGTTTTTCGCAGAAATTGAGCGTAGACATAACTTAATTTTACCAAGGTAAGAGTTTGACTATGAAACCAATCCTGGGATAGTCACTGGAAATTGTATTGGGAAAATGAATCAGGGGATGAGTTGACCAAGAATACACCTGCCAAGCAATCCGTTTTCAAATACATATATATTGCAGTACCAATTTTTGAAAAATTTGTGGCTCAAATTGCCAAAAAATTAAGAACAACAAGCCTCTGCCAATTTACTGGTTCTTATAAAAAAAAGCGTGTAATGGTATGATTGCTTTACTGTAAAATATGCCACTTATAGATTTCATGTAAAACTACATCCAGGATATGAGTGAAATTATATTTTCCCACATATTGTAAATACATGATATTGCTGAAGTAATTTCTTTGTTTTTATCACTCATTTCAGCATTAACAAAAACTCTGTACATCTAAAAGGAAGAAAATCTAGGAAGAAAATTACACATTGGTACAAACAAATGAAGTTTATCTCATCATGGAAAAAAAAGGATTTCAATCAAAGATAAACTTCATATGTTTGCACCACTGACATGTACAGTAATACCCTCTTTATATAATAAAAAACAAATTCTGATTCATTTTGGTTTTAGTCTGAACTTCTTTTTGTCCAAAAAAATTATAAATATAATAAATATTATTGTTACAGAAAAAAATCCTCTTCTGCTGTTTTTTTTTGTCTTTTAGTCCCAGTCAATTATCAACAACTAACTTCTCCTTATATAATACATACAAAAATAACACTAAATCAGTAATGAGAAAATAAAAATTGATCAAACATGGAAAACTACAGCTGAAGATGCAAAGCTACATGAAAAGTGTAGATGAGAGAACTACCATGAACACAGCTGGGACTGTAAGGGTTTGAGAGGGTATTATATGTCCTCATGGGGAAACAAATTTATTCTTGAGTACTTATAAAAAAATCCTATTTAAAACACAATATACTGTATATTTTTTTTAAATAGCCACATGTCTGAGCTGGATTAGCTCTCTTACAATTAAGCCCTTTCATAATCATGGGCAGTGCATCTAACCCACTGTTTTAACAGGTTAGAATTCCTAATGTTCAGGACTAAGTTAGTTTAGAATGATTCGCAGTGTTTATTTCCCAATGTTTTGCCTGGGTGAGAAGATTCAGTGACATTTGTAAGACTATGTGGCCCTCTAAAACAGAGGGATTTATGCATTGTGCATGGTAGTGAAAATGGCTTATTGGTTAATCATGTTGATAACCATGGTGACAGCAATATCCTCACAAGTGAAAGAAAAAATATTAATCTTCACTGTGTGAAATGAAGATATGATTATTAGTAAAGGGAAACATAAATTAATTCCTTGTTTTTTGTCTGTATCTATATAAAAAAAGTTATTTAATAAATGTTAATAGATATTCATGAAGTTGAATCATACACTGAATTTATTTTAATTGATATCACCTGATGTCAGTATGGCATAAGTGAAGGAAGATACAATACAAACTGAAGTAAAATATATTTCTCTTACAATTAATGAACAATGAACAACAATGAATTGAAATGGAAAGAAAACTCTTTCCTTGTATGGACAAGAGCTTTTTGTCCTAATAATTGATTTGCGAAGCTCTTTGTGACTATGGTAATTGGGAACATGTATAATGGTTCAAGTGTCAAGGTTTGTTATTGTGGTTCTGGCTTCACAGTCAGTTTAACTTTGCTGGTGTTCCATGTAATCGATAGCCTGTGGAAACATATTTTGACAGCAGGAGCAGAACCTCAACTGTAAACGTTGCAGTGTACGTGTTCATTTTACTTGATTGGGGGAATATTGGGAAAGAAAAAGATTAGCCTACTTGAATCAACTTGCCGTCTCAAATTTTGAAACAAATAATCTTTTATTAACTAGAAAGCTATCATAAGTGAATTTGATTTTGAGTATAGTTAGTGTTTTTTTTAATAAATTATAACAGCTGATTTCAACTTTACAACATAGTTTGTAGTATGTTTACAAGTATTTATTGTTGATATAATTATAATTTGACAGTTTGCTGATGAATAGTTAATTACTTCTATTCATATGATGCTAGGCAACCTTTTTTTGAACTTAGGTATTAACATTTATTTATTTTGATATCTAGTGTCTACAGTATATGCAATTTTCATTTTTTAAGCTGTTAGCAATGTTTCATTGAAGTTTGCAGTTAGGTTAACATAAAAAGTACTTTTAAACTATAAGTTTTTGTGTTTTTATCTTGTTTTAGTTGTTGGGAATCAGTTAAATCAACATTTCAAGGAACGATCAGGATGAAAGCAAGGACGGTTGTTCTCGGCAGAGAAGTAAGATCTGTTTCTGACAGTACATGTCTAATGTACACTAGGTTTTCACTTCAGTAGCATGTACTATATATAATTTATAGTCAGTATTAAATCTTTTGGACCAACAACAAATCGATATATTATTAACTAGAACTCTGCGTCATTCCATTACCATAAGTTAATAATTGAAGGGCCTAGTGCAAAAACAATGTAAGTGACTTTGTAAGAAACATTAAATTCTCCCAATGTTTATCAAGAGAAAACAGGGATAATGTAGGGAGAGTTGAGAATTCATCAAAAGTCACATCGGTTTTGCACTAGACCCTTCAATTATTTAGTTGTTGTGCTTCTTTTTTATTTTACTTATTGATTGGAAATAAATAAATTTAATTTGTATTCTATGGTAGAGACCTGTTTCAAAGGAGAGACAATCCACAGAATGTGTTACCAAATATAATATTTTTTGCTTCTCTATTAGAGTCTCTATCAAGCTTAATTTTTTACTTTTTGGATTAAAATTGTTGTCATCTATGAAACAAAAAAATCGAGTAACCAAAGAAAGTTTCCAGGTCTAAGTATGCGGCTTTTTAATCAAAAAGAGATTGGAATGAAAATTTTGACAGAGTAGGCAGAGGACTGGTAACCTGTGACGTAGCAGCAGTGAGTTAGTTTGTGGTTCTTGTTTAAAAATGTTCATTTCTGTTAAAGATTAATGTCATAAAATTTTTATTTTCAAACAACATCAAGGGAATAATTCATTGAATGACAATGTGACTATTGTAGCCAGAATTGAACTTTTTAGATAAAAAAGTCTCTGATTCGTGCTGCGACATAAAATTGCCTTCTGCTATAATTCATCATCGCACGCTTCAAGTCTAAAAAATGTAACAAAAATGGTGAGAAAAGGTTTTATTTCTAAAAATTACTATTATTTAAGGGTTCTACTTTTCATGTAGTTCTAACTTAAAAAAATAAGCTTGATAGGGACTTAAAAGTTTGTGACCAAAATAAAGATCATGAAGAATTAAGACTACAGACTGATGTACAGTGTTGTGTAATTAATATGTGAAGAGAAATTGTTGTTTTTTTCCACAGTCTGCAACACAAAAATTTCCTAGAAATGTGATAAGGAATCAAAAATACAATTTCTTCACATTTATCCCTTTGGTAAGTTGATGTGCTTAACTTTTTTTTAAACCTTATGGATAAAAATTAATACCAGTACCTACAGGTGTTAAGTAAAAAAATAGGATTTTATTATTATAATCTTTGAAAATAATTATTATTAACACTGTGCTTTATAAGTATTTACCAATGATTTAAAACCGTTATCAATTTTTGCCCATTTTGATTGGCTCCCACATTTCACAATTGTCCATGACTGTTACTTGATTTGATAATGAATTATCATAATAGTCAAAATAGCACTACATCACATTTTCCATCGTTTATAGACAAAGAAAATAATAATGCTTGTTTTAAATGAAGAAACTTTCCAGCAAACATGAAGAGAGCAACAAGACTACAGTACATGTGTCTTTTTGGTTTTGATGGTTATGCACAAGGAGAACAAAATTTCTTTTAAATTTTGAGCACTTAATAGCCGTTTTGATGTTCTTCAAAGAAAGCATAAAGGATATAGACAAAACTCGAATGCACATGAAGCACTTGTGCGCTAGAAGCAAGAAAAAAAAACGACATTGTGTTAGTTTCTTTGAAAACATGAAGTGAATGTCATGTATCTACTGGTAAAATAAAAACTCTAAAACAACTTGCCTCTTAACCTCTATTCGCTTGGTAATAGAAAATTTTCTCAGCTAACAAAATTCTCACATCTGGAACAAATTTCTGAGAATGTTACCTTCACCTTCAGGAGTTCACATTTTTTTATAAGGCAGAACTTTCTCGAAAGGAGTGGTGGTTTTCTAATCATTTGGTAAATGTTACAAATTCCCCTTCTAGTTCATTTGACCAAGTTTAGAAACAACTTTGTAAAAAACCGAAAGTCAAAACAGAAAGCAAACAATGACTGCTTCCTGTTTTTACTTCTTTATCTTTCAGGTTTTGTTTAATCAATTCAAGTATTTCCTCAACATGTACTTTTTACTTGTGGCTTCATCTCAGTTTATCCCAGCATTAAGAATTGGATATTTATACACCTACTGGGGGCCTCTGGTGAGTTTATCTCATGAATGCTGATACAGACCTTGAGCAAGAGGCGTCCTTGTGCCACAGCGGCCAAACAGAAATCAAATACCACTAGTTGGTGCGTAAATTGCACCTGTCATGGGTCATGGTGATTGTCAGGGAGGCAGCCAAGATGCTTTGTGATGGTCACCAGGACCACATTACAGGTGCAAGTTTGTGTCAACTTCAAGTTGGCTTCATGGCAACATGGATGTCCCTTGCTTAAGTTCTTTAATATCTTTATCCCTCTGTGCCCCAAACCATGACAGGTAATTATGCTTAAAGTCATTCCACTGAAATAGAGCCTACACTGAGATTTTTGTCAAACGTTTGCCATTTGTCAATCATTATATGTAAACTCCAAAAATGGAATAAAAAAGGGGGGTGCCCATGTTTACTTTTGAGATATGGTTGACGCAAGTACCCCCTCTAGGGCTCATTTTCTTTTATTGTAAGCTTGAAGTTGAAACTATAGTTTCCACATGTTGCCAACCAAGAAAACATTAAGGAACAAAAGAAAAGTAAAGGAAGATAAGTAGAGTTCTTCTGGACTTGAAAAATAATTTTCTTATTACTTTTAGCAAAAACATTAATTTTTTGATAAGGAGGAATTTTCATGCACTTTTATTTTTCCTATGTTTCCTGTACCTAAAGAAACAGTGTACTCTCATTTACGATTTTCATATTTTTTCCGCATTTCCACACTCAGATTTTCCCTACATTTCTCTTCAAAGAATCCTGTTGAGGTTTGTATGATTGAAGAAAAAAATTGTTGGGTACCTGTGCTTGTTTAGTAGAAATTTTAGAAAAACCGGCAAAACATAAGCTCTTTTTCCCCATTTCTGAGGGGAGACTGGGACAAGTTATGCAAAAAGCTCCATATATTATGAAGAAAACTATTTTTTTGCCTTAATTTTTCTGATATGTTTTTGAGAGCTCAACATTCACTAGAATATGATATAAAAATGGAAACAATTTAAAGTTTCTATTATGCACAGTAAAGATGCACAATGCAAAACTGTGGAATGACATAAAGGAACCCTCCGCTGTATTACATACTTGTATTGTATTACATACTTGGTCTCAAATAAAAAGTTTAAGTCTGTGTTGATACAAGCAGCTCAAATAATTAAGCAATCAAGTTCACTAATCATTTCCATGTTTTGAATTTCCTGCACTGTCTCTACCATTTTGAAAATTGGCATGTTTTGGTTGCAGTGCCAGACCCCACTCATTCAATGCTAAAACTATATTTGAACATCAAAAGTGAAGACTGGCCCAGTTGCCATCCAAACACATCATATTTCAAAATGGCAGCGCACAGAAAATTCAAGTCATGGAAAACAATTGATAATCAAATTTAATTGCTTGGCTATGGATTTACGTACAAGATTATCAAGTTGGAGCTGCATTGACACAAACTAAACAAAACTAAAGTCTTATTTGAAATTGTTATTGACAGTATACAGTGAATGATTCCTTTAACTATCATTCTTCTTTTCTTCCATTCACCATTTTTTCCAAGAACCCAAGAGCCTTTGGTACTTTTTGGTACCCATTGGTACACCACACAGTATTTCTGTTTATAAATGGTTTACCCTTCTACCAGGAGAACCGAATGCCCCTCCTATTTAGTACCCATTTGTGTTCTTTGCATCCATTTATCTGAACATACAGTACATTTATCGCCTCCCATATCAGGTGTAAGCCATGTTCTTCTTGTATTCAACAGTTACTCTCATACCCAGGAACTGCCTACTGTATTACACTGTATTTAATCTTGGGTCATTCCATGTCATTTCTGCTAAATATCAGAATGTCCCATGCACTTTGGTCTCCGATTTTCTTTATTTTCACACAAGTTGTTCCCCTTCCACTCAAAAGAGAATATCTGAAGTGTGAGATCAATATCTTAAATAGTTTTTGAGATACGGCCATTTGAAATTTTGGATTTTGAGCCCTAATTAGCTCCAAAATGGCTGCCATGAAATTTAACCAAGGTTTTAAGCTCAAATATCTGAAAAAGTAATCAACCCAGAAGCCTGATTTTTTTTTACATTGTCAAGATAGTAGGTAGAGATCACAAATACAGCAAAATAACAATTTTTAACACTAACCCTATTTTTACAGAGGTACTCAAAGTTTGAAAAAATGTTGACTCTGCCCTTCTGTACAGCCATATTTGGGGTTCACCAAATCCAACTTAAATTAATGGCAGACTGGTGTGAAAATAAAGAAAATTTGGGACCAAAGTGCATTGGCTATTAGGTGAAATGACATGGAATGACCCTCTTTCCTATTTAGCCATCACTAAATGCTTTTCATAATTTGAATGTTTGTGCATAACAGGGTTTTGTTGTATTTGTCACGATGTGTCGAGAAGCATATGATGACTTTCTGAGATACAGGAGAGACAAGGAAGTGAATTCTCAGATGTACCAAGTTCTCACCACAAAAGGTAATGAATATTGTCTAGGGAGCAAATTCAATAAGTGAGTGCTCCAAATAAGAGAATTTCACCAGAAGCCAGAATGTGCCTCCTCTTTTAGTGCTTCAGAAGCTTCTAAGAGTTGCAAAATCACTGTACAGTTGTATTAGCACAGGAGAAAATTATTAATCCTAACCAGGTAGAAATCGAATACTTATTTTATCACAGTTTATTACATTTGTTGGCTTTGAGGGCACTAAGATCTGGGGTTTATCAGGCACAGCATGCCTAAAGATCCCCTAACTACCTGGGTCTGGTTTTTCAAAAGTCGATTAACTTTAAACCAAAATTAACTCTTAACAAAACCTGTTGGTTATCATGGTAATTAACCCTGGATTAGGGCTAATCGTCTTTTGAATAACTGGGCCCTGGTTTCAACTAAAGTGCTGTTGGCCTGTTGAAGCTTTTTAACCTTCTCTTCTGAAACATTTGGAGAACCCTGGAAGCCTATGTACATGCAGTGTTTTCAAAATAAGCCGTTGGCCGTCGCATCCTACAGCAACTCTGCAGTTTGCGACACCTACTTTTTTATCATTTTAAATATTTGTATGAAAAAGAAAAACTCTAAGGCGGATTGGATAATAAAAAGGTTTTTTGCAATGCCTACTTATGTTTTTCCAATGCCTACTTTCACAACTAGGGAAAACACTGACATGACTGTGCACATTCCTTTTAATGCAATGGTTTAAGTCAATAAAAAAGCAGATAGTGACCCCAAACTTTTCAATCCAGGACGTTATCTTCTATCTACCCATATGATGCTGTATAAAATTTTCTTCTTTAAAAGAAACAGACATCTGGCATACATTACAACAGGCTCACATCTCACTTTATTTATGAGCTAGGAAGATGAAAACATTAATTTCGGAAAAATATATTTGGAATATAGTTACACTGATATTTCTTATTTTCTGTGGCTTGTTTTGTTCAACCTTGTCTAAAAACATGTTTTTCAGATTTGAGAGTATACATATAATTATATGATTTCATTTGAAAATGGATAAATGTTCTAGTCACTAATCTCAAAGTCATGAAATGTTATTTAGTTTTTGTTGCTACAGTTACTGCAGTAACTAAACCTTAGGCTTTTGTCATGGTAAATCATGGGTTACTTTGTCAAAGTAATCGAATAGTTGTGATACACTTTGTACATAATTTTTCTCATTAGTTTTTGTTTCTGAATTTAATACATTGAATGTATTGATGTTTTTATCGTTTATGCCAGCGCAATGATAATTTTACAAAAAAAACAATGTCTTGCAGGTATCAAGAAAATACCAAGTTCGAAAATCAAGGTGTCTGATTTAGTTTTCATTGAAAAGGTTGGTATTAGTGTCTTGAAAAGGGGGAACTGTTTTGATATGATTATTAATTAAAGTGGTGTGCTATAAGAAGCACGAAGTCCGTATCTAGGTTCCAATTTACCCTTCTTTTTTAAAGATGTCTCTAATCGAAGTCCTCTTTTTGTGGCAAAGTTCAAGTCATATTTTGACTCTGAGTAATGAGAACAAAGCAATCAAATTCTTTTGGATCTAGAAGATCTAAGACAAACAAGATAATCCAAGGCTTGTACTATATTTATAGTTTGCAGACAAAATACATAACATGATCACTGACGGTTTGATCGTTCTGAAAAACCTAACTGCAAGAACGTTTTACTAAAAATTTCAAACACGAGTTTGTAACTAAAACAATACTGATCAGTGTTCAAGAAATAGGAACTTAGATTAGATAAAAGTTAAAATTTGGTCTCATGCTTTTCAGACCAGATAGTCTGCATAGCAATGTGGCGTTTCCTTTGAGTTTTGGCAAGAATCTCATTTTTTGACTGCGTGAAAATTGGGGCAAGAGCAAATTTCACGTGGCCAAAAAAAAAGAAATTCTCGCCAAAACGCTTCGGAATGATTGCTTATGCAGGCTACATAGTGACTATAGTTTATTGATAAATAATAGGTTTTTAAGTTCGTCATCAATAATTAACCCTTTAACCCCTAAGAGTACCAAATGATTAGCTTGTAAACTCTCATAACTTATGTCCTTAATATTTCTATTCTAGTAGTTTGGGAGAATTTGTAAATTCATCTTCCGAATATTTTGTGGATAATCAAATTTTATATTCTCAACACTAATTGGTTTGTTTTCTATTGTTAATGTAAGGAGAATTTAGATGTTGACTGATTGAAGCCTTAGGGGTTAAAGGGTTAAAAGTCCTTATGTTTTTATTGACTCTCTCTTCAGAATCAAAGAGTACCAGCGGACATGGTTTTTCTTCGAACTTCAGAAAAAAATGGTAAGCTACTGAATGAAGCATTGTACATGCAGCCTTTCATAGTCCAAAGAATCGAAATATCGAAGGGTGTTGCAATAGTTCGTCAATTCATTTAAACCTCTTGTAACCATTGGTATTTTTTATAATATTTTTCTACTGTTTGATATCTAGGAACATGCTTCATTCGCACAGACCAACTTGATGGTGAAACTGATTGGAAGCTGCGACTGACTGTAGGTGCTTGTCAGCGGTTGCCAAGTGACCAGGTACATTCCCATTTGGACTCTTAAGCAAGGTTCTGGTCAATTATTCCAAAGATAAAAAAAATTTTTCTACAATCATTTCTAAATATTTTACTTCTTCTTTTACAGGATCTGTTGAATATCAGTGCTTCAGTGTATGCAGAGAAGCCACAAAGAGACATCCATAGTTTTATTGGCACGTTTACAAGGGTAAGGGTCTGTGAACTATCCAGATACTACTTTGTTCTGAAATGGAGTAATTTACTTTTAATAGCTGATTTTTTTTACAATCATCATACTAGTATGCTGTTTTGTACTCGTGGAATTTTCCTGGGAAACTGCCTGTTTGCAGTTAGGAAATTCCTGATTACAAATGGGGAAACTCATTACTAACGGGGGATACTCCTGAGTACAGTTTGGGAAACTCGTGACAACACATGGGAAAACTCTTGATTATTAATGCCAGGGAAACTCCTAATTACTCACGGGGAAACTCCTGATTACACGTGGGGAAACTCCTGATTACACAAGGGGAAACTCCTGATAACACATTGGGAAACTCCTGATTACAGTTGCGGAAACTCCTGATTACATATTTGGCAACTCATGATTACACATAGAAAACTCCCGATTCCACACGGGGAAACTCCTGATTACACGTATGGAAACTCCTGATTTCAACAGGGAAAACTCCTAATTACACATGAGAACTCCTGATAATAATACGAAGAAATTCCTGATTACACATGGGGAAACTCCTGATTACACACGGAGAAACTCCTAGAAAGTCGTAGAATGATGATTTTTATAGTGTAAGTATCAAGTAGAGGATTTCGGAGAAAAAAAAACTTCTGAACATATAGAATGTCCTTTTCAGGAGCTAACTTTGTTGATCAAGTTGTCTTTGTACTTATTACTTGTTGTAGTATGATGGTGAAAGGACAGAAGACCCTTTAACCGTGGAAAATACCTTGTGGGCTAACACCGTGGTTGCATCTGGTACAGCACTAGCAGTTGTGGTGTACACCGGGTCAGAGACCAGGAGTGTTATGAACACATCTCACCCAAAGACCAAGGTGCGTCCATGCATCGACCACATGAATTCAACATCTACTGCTGTTTTTGTGTTTCTTTCTAACCTAAACACATCAACTTAAAGTCCCTATCAAGCTTATTTTTTTATTTTTCGGATTAAAACTGTTGTCATCTGTGAACTCGAAATTCAAATAACCAAAGAAGATTCCCATGTTTAAGTCTGCTTTTAATCACAAAAAGATCGGAATGTAAATTTTGACCGAGCAGGCCGGGGAATGGTAACCTGTTACGTACAGCAGTGAGTCATGTGGTTTTTGTTTAAAGATACTCATTTCTGTTAGAGAATGTCATAGAATTTTTATGTCAAATATTTTCAAGGGAATAATTAATTGATTAAAGTTATAACAATGTGACTATTGTAGCCAGAATTGAATTTTTTTGGGATAAAAAATATTGTTTCTGCCTCATGCCTCGTGCTACATCATATGCCTCCTGCTACTTCATCACTGCGCGTTTCAAGTGTAACAGGAATGGCGAGAAAAGGTTTTATTTTCGAAAATTATTAATATTCAAGGTTCTACTTTTCACCTGGAAGTTGAAAAAATAAGCTTGATAGGGACTTTAATAACTGATGAAAATTAGTTAACGGGGGATGGCAGTGCCTCCCAAAAATTTCAACCAATCACACGCCTAGAAAACCGTCAAAAATTGAATCATATTCGTCTGGAATTGTTTAAGAGGCGGTGTTCCATTCTGCTTTTCTGATATCACCCTGCCAAAAGGCGTAAGTTGATGTAAAAAATACAAGTGACGCAAGTTCCATAGTATCCCACAGGAAAACAGATCAGGTTTTGAATACATTTTCCTTCTTCTTCTTCTTCTTCTTCTTCTTCTTCTTCTTCATCTTTTATTTCTTCTTATATTATTTATTATTGACGGTGCTCCTTTGATTTTGTAGATTGGTCTACTTGATACGGAGGTCAACAATCTCACCAAAGTGTTGTTTGTTGCCACAATGTCTCTGTCGTTTGGTATGATTATTCTAAAGGTCAGTGGTTTTTTTAGTATTCCTACTTAACAAGGTGATGCTCTCAAGAAAAACTTCATCAGCATTTCAATAGTTTTAAACCTATTTTATTCTGTGTTGATTTAAAGTTATCTTTTTCCGGGCAGCACTCAGCAGTAGAAGTACATACGAAAACCATGCCGGCCAATAAACATCTTGTCGAACTTACAACTTGAAATAGTCACAACCGTCAAAAAATGTAATTTCTGGTGATTGAGTGACCTTAGGAACGAATTAGATAGAAATTGATATTTCTGCGGCACGGTGCCGACAGTAGAGACTGGGTTCGAAATAGATGAAGTATATTGTGGGTAATAGTTGAGTATATAAAATGAATAGAGCACGTGTTGAGTCAATCTAGGCTCTGACTCCTGAACTGCACACTGAGAAAAATTTTTATGTATAATAATTTTTCAAACTGATGTAATTGTTCACTTTAAGGTTTTGCCAAATCATAAGAGAGTGATGTAAATGATTGAGTTTGTAAAATTAGGAATCCTTTAGACCTCGGAGGAACGTGGCACTGCATTGGTTCGAGGAATACGTTTCCGTTTTTCCCAAGGGTTTTTTGGTTTTTCGTATCCGGCAGTGATCACAAGTTGTATTGTAGATATCGTTACGAGGATTGTGTAATACTCAACGAGTCAAGCCTGCTCCACCAAAATAAACCAAATGGGTTTTATTTGTCTGTTGTGTAGTGGAGCAGAAATGTGAACGTTTATATTTCAGTTAAGGCTTTTTCATTGGAGCTTGCCAAACAATAATTATTGTTGCAGAAACAAGTTTAAAAGACTTAAGTATGTTAATTAAAGAGATTTTGTTAACTTTGAAATTTAGTAATTATGTTAACCAAAGCAAGTTTTGTTAACTTTGAAATTTAAAAGTCTTAAATATATTATATAAGTGTGTTTGTGAAAAAAGTGTTTGATTGAAATACACTTCATTTGGTGTTTCAAGAAGGGAAAGACTTTTGGGAAATACAGATTGGCAGTGAAAGGATGAGAAAACTCGTTGCAGCCAGCGTTTTATTACTAACGTACTACTAAATGGATCTGAACTCTTATTAAATGAAAACATTGTCTCTAGTTGTTAACCCTTTCTTCTTCAAGCCTATACTTTTCAGAATTTTACTTTTATCTTCAGTAGTACTAGTTCGGTTTGTTTGATCAATTCCATATTCTCATTCTAAACGGATTATTTTGTCTGTGTTATGTAAGGAGAAGTTAGATACTGACATTGAGTGGGACAGAAAGGGTTTAATGACGTTTTCTGTTCTTTTTCATCCTCAGGGCTTCAAGGGTCCGTGGTATCGATATTTCTTCCGCTTTGTTTTATTGTTCTCATACATTATTCCTCTAAGGTAGAACTTATTTTTTAATGCTTAATAAGTTTTCTTTTAGCTAATCTAAACTTATTTAGCCGCAGTTTTCATTCATCCCACAGCCCCCAAATCTCGAACTGCTATCTTTAGAGATTTTAGGCCAAAAGGACGTTTATCCTATTTATAATAGACTTATAAATTCAAAAAAAGTAAAGGTTTACTGTTTGATCATCGAAACCACACCATTAACTAATGTCTCGCTAGTGAATAATGTTTGTTCGGAACATAGACAGGTTTTCCTTTATCGTTGTTAAGTTTGGGTATAGTTTAAACTTGCAGAAACTCCCGCAAAAGATTGTTGAAGCTGGCGGGAGATGTACTGTATGTAGTTTTAGACATTGACGATTAAGAATCATAATAGAGACAGTTAATTTTAAGCAAATGCTTAACGGTAAACCGATTTGGGATCGAGTTCAATTCTTTCGTTGTTTAGAGGGCTGTCAGATTCCAATAGTTCAGAGTGTTAATTTACGTCGTGCTTTTTTTCCTGGTCAGTTTACGTGTCTGTCTTGACATGGGCCGATTTGGAAATGAGTCCAATTCTTTCATTATTTAGAGGGCTGTCAGATCCGAATAGTTCAAAGTGTTAAATTACGTCGTGTTTTTCTTTCCTGATCAGTTTACGTGTCTGTCTTGACATGGGCAAGTTGGCGTACTCGTATATGATAGCGCACGATAAAGCAATCCCTGGCACTGTCGTGAGAAGTAGTACCATTCCTGAAGAGCTGGGTAGGATCGGCTATCTGTTGAGTGACAAAACGGGCACCCTGACACAGAATGAAATGGTTTGTATTTTTGGAAAAGTTTGTAAATCTTGTCTTCTGCATTTTCGATCTCTTGCACAGTTTTAATTGATTCTTTCCTAAGTCTAAGAAGAATTTTACTTCTGTTCCAAGCCAGAATGTTTGCAAATTTGCTAGACAGTTCATAGAATATTTCAAACTTGTTTAAGTAATAGGTACCAAACTCTTCTCTGTTGTATTTTAGGTTTTTAAACGGCTGCACTTAGGGACAGTTTCCTATGGAACAGATTCAATGGATGAGGTAGGTACCAGCAAGTACAAGATGTCTTAGTTTTTACTTCGTTTTTGTTTTGTGTTTTTAAACATCCTTTAGTTGCAATTTTATTCCAAGAGTTTCATGGTCATTTGCTTCCCATGTTGCAAAACAGAGTTTGCACATTCTTTAACTGTCAATAAAAGTTCAATGTTTTGTTTTGATGGCCGTTACTTTTTGCTAAACTTCTAGAAGTCCTTCAAAAGTACGGACTCTGAGCCCAAGGACCTTGAAAACACTAGCATGTTCTCGTACTTAGAGAAATACTCAACCGAGACAGCAAGAAGAGTATCACTTTCAATTATATGTTTTATTTCAAAACATTGAATAATTGGAACAAAAAACGCTGATAAACGTCGTCACTTGTGGGATAACAACAACAACAACTACAACAACAGTTTATTTAGCACTTATTTTGACAATAACATTATATAATAATAAAGATAGTTACGTAGCATGAATGCAAGGTGACCCGTAATACCCATAAGGGCTAAACGAGACGGGTGACCTTTAAAAGAGAGAAAAATGTACATGTCTAGGGCCAGTAAAGGAGGTATAAGTACTAAATATAAGATGGGCTAACACAGTAATAATAACACGTAATGAATAAAGAAAAACAAAAAACAACAAAAAAGCAAAAAAGGTGAGCAACTGGTAAATAAAAAATTCTTGATTTCTTTGAAGCAATCATTATTTATCAATATTTAAGTTTTTCAGGGAATGAAGCTTAAGTTGGTACTACCAGAATTCTATGTTTAACTCAGTAATTAGCAATAATGCACGTCTTGAGTTTGCGTTTGA
>JAOBAT010114635.1:0-10811 GCA_026413305.1 Hydrozoanthus tunicans
GGTTGTGTCGTTTCTCAACTTTCACTTTAATAGTAAACAGAAATTACTGAAAAATCAATAGTTTTAAACAGTTGAAACCTTAATCTTAACTATAAAATCCTCTTTTTGATTTTTGAAGAAGTATTCGTCTTCCTCGTCGTCTGAATCTGATTCGAATTTGTCTATCTGCTCACTTCCAGTTTCCGAGTCGTTGACGAACGTAATGTCAGCAACACCGTGGACAGTAACGTTTGTAGCTGTATTCGCACCATTGTGCACGTGAGCTCCATTCCCTGTGTCTGTCTCGTTGGGATAGTGATCGTCAGATGCGTCGTCTACCTCTCTACCGAAATCCAAGGACTGACCTGGTATGGCTGATTGGGGGGCAATCCGATATACTGTCGGAGGAATGGCACCTGCTTTTTCCTTCGTAGTTTCGCTGAGCACAATTCTCTGTCGCACTGGCTGGTAGTTCTCCAGCAATTCCGTCGTTTGTCTTTCTGTCTCAGGTGTGAACTTTTCAGCGGGCAAAGGAGCCATGAACGATATTGTGGCATGGTGGACTCTGGAACAGTGTAGTAGGATCTGTCATGCGTGAAATACTTCGCTGGCTCGTTTTAGAGATTCTTTTAAAATAGTTCCAAAGTCTTGTGCGAATCTGTACGATACAGCATGAGAATTCTCAACTTGAGTTGTGAGAAGTGTCGCAAGATTTACATTCTCAAAATACGGGGGGGGGGGGTTTAAACATTTGTTGTTGTAAGTCGGTCGGCACAGTCCTTTCTTCAGAAGTTCAAGCGATTGCTGTGTCTTGTTGGAAACGCTATTTCCGAGTCAACACGGTCAACTTTACTACAACTCTAGTTATGCCAGTTGCTATCGCCATTGAACTGCACTGATGTACATCTTGCATGTGGCTGGATTGTTCTCGCACCCAGAGCCCACGCGGTAGGCCGCTTGGGCTCTGGATACGAGAATGGACTTTTACCTTTTGTTTGTTAGAAACAAGATTCTAATTCTTTCCGAAATAAACAACTTAAAGATGTTTTCTAGCGCTCTGTTAATCTGTAAAGCCAATTGTCAGTTGTCAGTTGCCAACAAAAATGTCAGTTGTCAGGAGTTTTTTAGAATCGCGTGATAAAATCCTAGTGCTATATGATACTGGCCCGGCCGCCCGGGATATCAAAAGAAGCGGTTTGAAAAGCTATATTCGTAGAAGTTGTTTTACAAAACAAAACTAATATAGGGACTAATTTCCTTGCATGTTATTTCATATTGCGTTTAGTATGCGAGAGTATTTCTAATGGAGTGGCGTGTTCAGCAAAAAAGGAATCTTAAATGCTGTAGTTATCACAATTACTTTTAAATGTCGCTCTGGATGAGAAACAATATAGAAACTTTGCAATAAGAATGATGTTATATAGCGAAAGGAAGCTCGGAAGAGACGCGGTGTCTCAAAACCTTTTGACTTTCACCGGAAGTCAAACACTTTCCAAAGTCTCTCTCAGTCTAAGAGTAGGACTTTCCGCAAAAGTGAAAAACTTTTACTTCCCGCAATAGTGAAAAAATTTTGGAAACTGCAAGTCTCCTCAGGGCGTTTGTTATAATCTGTAGCTTCACCAATATCAATGCAAAAGGATAAACAAGTTGATTAATAACGGAAAATTGAACGACCGTTTTCCAAGTTTTAAAATAGACTTGTGAACTATCAAGATTTCTTCTTTACACTCTGAAAAAAAAACCAAAAAAACGGAGCAACATAACTGTTTCAATTCGTTACCATATTTATCTTTGGAAACTTTAAGTTAAAAAAAAATACTGTGAAATGATCGTAATTAACTAATTGTAGCATGGATTAATGAATAAAAATATAGCACTTGTTTGAAGTTGTTCCTACGCAACGCTAACTGTTTGGAGTTGAGTGACATCATTGAAGGACATCATGCTACATATAAACTGTGTGCCTTTCCTGGGTCTTGTTTTCAGAACCTGCAGATGGCAGAAGGAGTCGCTCTTACAAGTTACTCTGAGGTAAGTAAAACCGTTAAAAATATCTTAAGATTTAACACAAACCAGAAAGAACACATTTTTTGATTAGTGAAGAAATGTAAAGTTAGTTCAGTTTTTCTAGAAACCGTTCCATCTTTCAGCGAGTAAATACAGTAGCTAGTTTTTAATCAACTTAAAAGTTTTTAAGGTACTTGCATTTCTTTCTCGCCGAAACGTCAACACCTTCAACTTCTGAAGGCGATCATTTAAAATTGTCGAATTTTTAATTACAGATTTACAACTTTCCTTTTTATCGTAGTAGGCAACATTTATTGGCTTTTTTTTTGTCACATTTGAGTTCTCAGTAGCGGTGTACACTCCCATAATTTTTTCGTACATTGAGATAGAATTTGGACTATCGTTTCCTTTAGATTTCGAACATCGTGAACACGGTTGGTACTTTGGTGAAAATCTTTGAACAAAACCACAAAATTATCCTTGTATAGACGAATCTTCAAGTTGTGCAGTGTGAAAGCCACATAATATTCGTTGCCTTTTTGGTTTTACGAATGCTTTGCTGTTGTATCTTGTGACAAGACTCTTGGATATTTCATACTAGCGCACAAACATCAAACATCTCGGAAAGGTCTCAAGGTTTTCTAACTGAAATATTGTTTGCGCATAAAACAACTATTCTAAAACCAGTCCCATTTCTAGGAATATAAATCGAGTTTGAGATCTATTTTTTGCATACATGCACAAAAGAAATCATGCATGCATGTTATTTCTTTTTCCTTGTGTCGTACATTTCTGTGTTGTAAAAATCCGGCTATAAATTTTATATTATGCAAAGAGGCGCTTGGAAGAAATAGCTCCTTAATGTAATATAAACACTAATATAAATGCAGTTTTACACCGAAAACAATCATTGATTATTTTTCTAATTAACTCTTATATTTTTGTCCAAAACTTTCCAGGGATTCGACGTTAAGTAAAATCAACGAATAAAGAGGACACGACATAAATACATTACACATAAAAGACCAAGCAAAGAGAGAGAGAAAGAGAGAGAGAGAGTTGAAAGAAAAACTAAGTGTTTTTGTCCGTTATTACGCTACTGCCATTGAGTTTATCAGCTAAAGCGGAAAAACACGATATATCCTGCGTTACTCGTCTGTTATTGAAATCTAAGAAGTTTATTTCTTTTTCAATTGTTAGAGTGTTAAATAAACATTTTCCTCGAACCCTAAACAATTGTTTTATCTCAAACAATAGGTTCATGACGATAAATCCAATTTATCAACTCTAAGCTAGACACTCAACAACCTTTGTTGCTAAACCAGGCAGTGGATTTTGATTATATTGCCATGTTTTTTTTGCGCGGCTTTTTTTGCGACTCTTAAAAGCTTAGAAATAATTCGGCACTTGTATAACAGGCCCCCGTTTGGAATACTTTTGAAAGTGGTTTGTTTTGTGCTGCCGATTTCATCGGCGCCAAAAATCTTTGGCAAACCAGTCAGATGATAATAGTTGCTCTCAAGACTTCATAATAATTTACATCTGCTGTACTTTGGCTGCCCAGCAGCTCTTTTGAAGCTAGATGAAATAAGATAAGATAAAAAGAGGCGAGACGTTACCATCGCCATTTTACTCAATGTGAAGGCAAATCTTAATGATTCCTTTTTTTCATTTGTGAGCGAAACGATATAGATTATTCGCGAAAGGTCCTCAAACGCTTCCTCCATGTCAATTGTTTATTGAGCCAGGTAAAATTGTATTGATTATTCTGTTTTCAAAAGTGATTGAAGATCTTATTGAAGTCGATGAACACCTGCTGGAGTTGATATTGAAAGCTTTTGTGATTGTTGCATTGCAACTAAAGTTAATGAAACTGCTCAACAAAACACATTAGAACGAACACCTCCGCAGTGAGGAAACGGAATGAAAAACGGCAGAAAATAGGGAAAGAGTACTAAAGCATTGCAATCTCGGCTTACACCCAACACGTTCGGTTATTTTTTACTTAACTAGCTATTTGACTTTGTTCATAAAATACACCACGATCATTGATTCAAAAGACGTACTTCAAGACGAGAAGACAGGAGTCCAGAACAAATTAAAGTCAAACACTTGAAGAATGAATAAAGTTGATTTCTAAGCAAGGAAAATTGTGTGAAGTTAGAAGAAGGTAAATAAACAAGTCTTATGTGACTGTTTTGAATGAGGTATTTTTGATTCGTCATTACGGCTCTTTCATCCATTAGCGAGTGAATAACTGGTAAACTTTGTGAAGTTACAATATAAGGCTTTAGAAACAGTATAAACAGTTTCGCACGTTTTTGTTGTTTCTTTTGTTATACACTTCCTTAAAGTTTGCTTTCTTTTTCAAACAGACTAAAAACAAGTCTTTGATGAAGCGAAAGTAAAAAACAGCTAACGGGAACTGGATATGAGCCAATCGGAAGACTTCAGTTCTGGCGGAATTGTCAAAGCTACCGCTATTGCCATCCTTTTTGTCCTAACTGTCTGCGGTAACTCACTTATAGTTCACACCGGTAAGTGACTTTGCCATTATTTGTTATTCATTCGCACAATTCGCTTCAGGAGTTCCCTTTTACTACATTTTAACAATGGTTATTTCAGTTCCATAAGAATTAACATTAATGGTTGAAGCCCTTCCGAACGCAAAGAGTAATCGAAAGATACCAACGCTGATTAAATTAATGGAGCCAAACAGTTCGAATGCTTTATAGTCAAAACATTTTCAAAACAAATCATTAATTTTAAGGCTAAAACTTTAGAATGCTATAGAGTAAGGATGAGAAATAGTGTTCCAAAAGTAACACCGGACAAAGGCATGGAATCTTGCGTGTCACAATAAACAAAGGAAGCAACACAGAGCCTCAGCTAAAAAAGCTAAACTTCTTATTCTATTCTGATTGACAGGCACTTTTCTCCAGAATTTTCTAGTGATTGAATAGATGAACGTTTGTACTTTGCAAAGTTAAAGTGTAACATTTTTTACATCTGAGTTTAAACGGAACATTTCGGATAAAATCTCTTGGCTAAGAACATGATTTGGGCTTTCTCCAACACTGATAAAAAGGGCTTTTTCCACCACTAGAGGATGAGATTTTCTCCACAAGTTAAGGTCATTCCCCTGAAAAAAATCTACACATAGATTTTTTTTCAAACTTTGTCAGGTTGCTCTTTTTTATATGTTGACTCCGAAAATGGAATAAAAAGTGAGGGCCAGGGGAGTTACAGAGTGTCAAAATATGGTTATTGTATGCCAATTTAGTCAAAAAATGCCGACCGCCAATAACAAACTGTTACTGGTGTACACTACTATCACTTTCTTTTGACTTTCAGTCGACTAAGCTACACATTTAAGGAGTTTTGTCAACTAATCTCATTAATTAACATAATTAATCAACGTTAAAATTACCTCAATCCTAATTGAAAATAGCTAAAAATGGCCCACCAGAAGGATTTCAACGACCCACATTCTGTACTTTCTATTGTGGGATTTTGTTTATATTCTGCACCAGTTGGGGAAAGTTATTCTGCTACAAAAATTGAAAAAGAAAAAGAAGGCGGGGAGGGGGTCCCCGATTTCAGTTTTTAAATATTCAGCAAAACAGTGAAAGAATACGTATCAGAACGGTATTTTCTGCGAGGGGCCTGGGGCGAGTGCGGTTAAACACGCCTTGATTTGTGATGGAATGAATTGATTCTAGTCAGCAAATACAGGAATCATCAGGCAAAATTGAGCCATTAGTGAGAAATTTTAATGTAAATAAAAAGTTGTGAAAATGCGCTGAAGAGCTGCGCAATACAAAACAGTGCAATTGGGCTTTTGTCAGGATTGGAGAATGCGGCAGTCTTCACCAATAGAAAAAGGGTTTTCTCCAGTAGTAGAGAATGGGGGGTTCTCCACCACCAGAGGATGGGCTTTTTCAAACATAAGAAAATAAGGCTTTCTCCTATTCTAGAAATAGTAGTAATTCTAGGACAGCTAAAGTAACATTCTTTAACCTTCAAGTCCTAGCTAATTTATAAACCTCCAACTCCTTCGTAAATAGCAAAAAAAGATTATATCTGGCAATGGGAAAGTTAGAATTGACAAATTAAGGTTAGTTCTTTCAAATTGATTAATGAAAAGTATGGACCCTAGTTGAGAAAATTTAACAATACGACGTTGGCTCTGTTTTGGGCTGGAAGGTTAAAAATTATGATTATCTCAAAACTGATTACATAAAAAAGCATGAATTTTAGTTGGAAGAGTTTGTCAGAACAACATCTATGTTGTTCGTGGCTGAAGAGGTTAAAGAAAGAACACTGTTGAATTCTGCAAGGTTCCCAGCATCTAAATGTACTGTATTCTAATTACTTCTCCTGGACCTTCCACAAGATAAGAGATTTGTGGCTACTTTTCACACTAAACCAGTTAAGTGTCCCCAGCCAATTCTAGCGGGTCCGGAAAAAAAGACTGCACCACATACCGAAGGGTCAAGGCTAAAGAGAAACGTCACTAAAGCCTTTGCACGTTCTTGAGAATGAAATAGATCGAGGAAGACGGGAATGGCAACGAATTTGATGGGAAGAGGTAGGAAAATAGCAGATCGAGGGTATTCAAGATTTGCAACTCATTCTAGCCAGCTGTCTAACCGAAGGTGGTTGCAAACAGGCAGTTTTGTACCAAACTCAATATAATTTGTTGTAAGCGTTACACCGGGTCCACGCGTCTTAAATACCAAATTACACCGCGGAAAGCATATTAGAAAGCATTCAAAAAGGTTTTGTAAACAGTTTGGACTTTAGCCTATTGTTTGTAGAATATCTTTAAGTATTTTCCTAGGCAAGTTTTACTAATACAAGAACTCCGCAAATGTAGTAAACGACCACTCAATGAAGAAGACACAGAGTTGAGTAAGTTATTCAATCCAGAAGACACAGGAAGGTGAAAGTTATGCAGTCAAGATGACACAGAGTGGAATAAGGTATGAGATCAACCGCATGTGGATCAGTTCCAGAACTACTGCAAACCCAGAGAACTTGGGCTTGTCCTAAACAACAAAGTTTAGAACCACGTCAGGTTATAACTATTGGCTGAAGATCCGTTGTTGCACCACAGGCCTTCCACGAATGTCATTTTACCAGAAGCCATAATCTGCCGGATAAAAGCACCAACTCACCAGTGCCAAAATGAATTGTTGTTGAATTCCTGGAGCACTCCCAAGATGAGCCAAAGTCAGTATAGCTGCAAAAATATACTAAAGTATTTGCAAAGGCAGCTTAGAACTGTTTCGAAGAAACTTTTATAAAAAGTGAAAAGGGTATTAATTTTAGTATGAAGAGTTACTTTTGGGAACATAAGAAGCCAATAAAGATTGACACATGATTGAACAACCTGCTTTTTATAAATAGTCATTTCAAAGAGTAAAAATAGACGATGTTCCGTTCCTACGTTAAAGTGTCACAAGGTGCGATTGTTAGACAATTCAAGATTTGCTAAACCGTTACCAAGCTTAGGTTAAGACTGTTTTGGAGAAACGTTTTACAGACTCCGACATCAAGCTGTAATTGCTTTTCCTACGATGCTAATTATTTCCAAGAGTAATCATAAGCAATACTGAAATTAAAATTCATTATTGAACGCTGTTGGCAGCGGCCATTTTTGAAAGGGTCTATTGGAAACTTCAAAACATGATAATGTCACCCCATGTTAGTGCATCCACAGCACTGATGAACGCCACATACTACTTTGTGGATAGCGGATCCTTGTTTTGCAGATTCCGTGGATGCTGAATTTATTCCTTGTAATTGATTAAAATTTTTTTTGGATGCTTTGCTAGTTGATGTCGGATCCCGATCGCTCTGATACTCTGGATGTTGGATGCTAGATGTGGACGCTTGATGGTTGATACGCTTACGTAGGCAAGATAATGAAGACCATATTAGAACATGAGTTGATTGCGTTTTCGTTTTTTGCAGGTCGAAAGCAATGGCTATTTCTTCGCAAAACAACCACCAGAGTTCTGATTGTCAATCTTGCCATATCGGACCTGATGGTGAGCGTTGTAGCCATGCCCTTTGAATTTGTAGAGGAATTTACCGGCCGATGGTTGGTGGGAACTGGCTTGTGTAAAATCATCGAGTTTGTGCAAGGAGTTGGGTTCGCAGTGAGCGTAATAACCGTCACGTTCATTGCTCTGGACCGATACCTTATCTTGCAAAGTCCGGTATCATGGAAGCAAAAAACTCAGGTTGTAAAGTACATGCTCGGGTTTTCATGGGTCTTCCCCATAGTGTTATGTAGTCCCTATCTTTATGTTTATGATATTGTGGAGCTGCCTGTCAGCAAGAACCAAGTTTGCAGCCCTATATCGCTTCCTTATAGTTGGCTGGATAAGCTCTATTGGGGGTTGGAGCTTTACTACCTGTATATGGTCCCACTGCTGGTTATCGCTTTTTGTTATTACGGAATATTAAGACAAATCGCTAAACTGAAACGATCTAGCGATTCTTGTTTAGCCAAACAATCAAACGACTGCCGCTGGTACAGAATCAAGATTAGATCGTCTTATCGTGCGCTGGCGGTGGTAACTCTTTTTCTTGTTTGCTGGCTACCATCGTTCGTAGCTTTGTGTTTGCGAATAAGATTTGGCAGCGCAGTTGTCCATCGCACATCTATCGCGTATGAGGTGGCACTGTTCATGGCCTACACCAATGAGGCTCTAAATCCAGTTGTTTATGGATTTTTTGACTCATTTTTCAGAAAGCAAATTCGCGCTTATCTGCAGTGTTTTGGTTGCATAAATAGTGTCGAGCGTTTCACCGAGTCGACTGACGAACTGTAATTTGTATTTTTGAGTTTGTTTGGCTTACTTGACATTCACATCAGGGTAGAAAACTGCTGTGGAGAGATCTTTTTATGATCTCTGCTAATAAAATTGATTTTTGTAATATAGCTGTTTTGTACACATTTAGTCAGTTTTTTTTCAGTGCGTTTGAAACGCTAAAAAGAAATATAAACACATTTAAGGTATTTTTTTGTTAAAATATTACAGATTTTGCTGGCTTTAGCTTAAACGTTATAAGAGTGTAACACAGCAATTTTTTTGCAGGAATCATTTATTAGGTTCTTCATCGATTAACTCTTTCAATTCGTTTGTAATTTTGTTTTTTTCAATTATGAACAAGCAAACAATGTATCGAATAATCATTCAATGAAACATCTAGCTAATATAAAAAAGTAGTACATAAACAATTATTTTCTGAATTCTTTATGGAACTTTCTTTTTCTAATGTAGAAACATTTCTTCGGGATTAGCCTTGTGTTAAGGCGCAGTTGTTCAAAGGCCGAGTAACACCAGCCGAGGGTTGGACTATTAACATTCGTTTCCAACCTTAAAGAGACTGATTTAATTTGGAATTGATAATAATTTCCGTGAAAAATATAGAGAGTGTTTTACAAGTATCGTAAACCATTACCATTAATCTAGAGTTAATGAAAATTAACCTGTCTTCGAACAACCTGCCCAAATGTTTGACTAGAATTTAATAAAATGTTCAGAGCTCTTTCCACATTTGACTATCTCGTTAGAGTGGTAGCTGATTGAAGCTGCTAATTAATTAAGCTATGTAGCTTGGGATTCATATTCATAGACCTTATGCATGTTTACGTCAATCACGAAAGTGTGAATATTTCGTAAATCAAATCCTAAAGCGCCCACAAATGAAAAAAAATCCTTCGTGAATACAGTTTGTACGTGTAAAACGCTTACACTTGTTTCTCGAATATGAAGCTTGGGGTAAAATTGACTAGTTTGACGTCAACATGCACAAGGCTTATTGGTGAAGCTCAACGTAAAAAGTTCTTATAGAAAAAGCAGCTTGCTACAAGCTGTGCTAATAGATGAGCTATTTGTAAAGTGGGTTCTTCTTGAACGTGAAGCAACCGAACTACAGTTGAACCTTGATAACTCGAACCCCTGGAAACTAAAATTCCCCGCTATCTCGAAGCAAAACTGATTTTCGCCTTGGATTTGTCTTATATGTTTACTGTTATGGTAACCCCTATAACTAGAAACGCTTATAATTCGAAGCCATTTCAATTTCCCTTAGCAGTGCGAGTTACTGCGGTTCAACTGTACTTCTGTGATACATTCATGACTGGGACCTCAACGCAAAATGTAAAATATAAAAAAAAGTTTGTAAAATTTACTTTGTAAATGATTTTGAAGAACATGATCAATTAGTTGTTGAATAAAAGATACAAAAAACCATAAGAGGTGCAAGCTGATTTGATTCTGATATATTACCAATCCGATCGAAATATGCTTTCGCTGAGTTTTGAAATAAAGGTATTAAACAAGAATCGTAGATCAGAAAAAATAGCTCACCTCGATTTATAATTTAAGAGAGTTTTTCCACTCGCCAACATGCAGTTTTCAAATTGGAAGCCCTGTTACCGACGGTTTGAGTTGTTAGTATTCAACTCGATTTGAGAGAGCACTTGAAATAATAGAAGATTACTCCTCTTAAGTGAAAAGCACTCACTTTAAGTAAAAAGCACTCCTTTCAAGTGCAAACACCCCGTTTGGGTGCAAAGCACTCCCCTTAAGTGAAAAGCACTCCATTTAAGTGCAAAGCACTCCCTTTAAGTGCTAAGCACTCCCCTTAAGTAAAAGTATCCCCTTTGATTGACAAGCATCCCCTTAAGTGAAAAGCACTCCCTATAAGTGAAAAGCACTCCTCTTAAGTGAAAAGCAATTCTTTAAGTTAAAGGCACGCCCCTTAAGTGCAAAGCACTCCTCATCCGCTTAAATAAAAAGCAC
>JAOBAT010114646.1:0-14115 GCA_026413305.1 Hydrozoanthus tunicans
TTTTAATCAACTCTAGTGTCAACGGATTCGTTTACGCCGTATTCAGTGAGCAGTTCAGAACGGGGTTTCGACGTTTATTTCTTAAGTTTGTTCGGATCTGTCTGAGAAATAAGAAAACAAACAATGGGGAAAGTACGTCGACTCGCGATGTAAGGAAACGTAACGAGAAGACAAAACAATCTTTTGACACTAAGCTTTAGAGACAAACCCTCAAAACAAGGTATTAAGAAAAAATTGCGATTTGAAAACCTTAAGTTCAATATTGAAAGTTGTGCAAAAAATCGGGTTAATGTGTTTGCTGTATAAGATTTTTGCAACCCCCTGTTTGGCAGATCGTTCATTAGTTAGATTACTTGCTTCCTTTCTTTCATAGGGAACAGATTGAACGCTAGCTGAATCAAACGCGGGAATTTGGAACACCAGTTCTTCCTAGAGGAAACAACTCTAGCACAATTAACAAATCAAATTTTGAAAAGAGAAAGTTTTCGAGAAGTGTATTCCAAAAATTTGTACACATAATTGTTAGAGTCGTTATAAATACAGGCAAACAAAAAAGGATATAAAACAAAACCCTTAATGGTTACTTCAGTGGCAACTGGCTACATCGACCAAACATACAAAGTATTTTTTTTCCGGTGCGTCTTTCTATTACAATGATAATACAGATCATCAAATGGCCTCTGATATCGCAAAATACTGTTATTATCATTTTGATTGTCAGCTGTAGATTGCGGTCTTCAAAGCCTTCAAAGTGCCTGTCTTGGAAACCTGCCATCTTGAATTCTTCTAATGCAGTCGGGCGATCTTTCGTTCGCTGTGCTTGAATCTATCGTTCTCCTCATAAACTTGTGTGGAAACACCCTCGTGTGTCTGGTGGTTATCACAAACAAGACCATGAAAACACCGCTCAACTATCTGCTGCTAAACGTAGCAGTTGCTGACATCTTGGTCGATTTATTTTCAGTACCGTAGAGATTGGAACGTTTTTATACAAACTTTCCAATGGAGAAGCTGAATTATGGTTTTCATACTTTTTACCAGTAAAATCAGCAAATACGTGTGCGGTCTGACATCTGCTTTCACGTTAGCTGCCGTTGCGTATGAGAGAATTCGAGCGGTTCTCTATCCTCTTTCAGCCAACGAAAAAATTACAAAAGAAAAGAGGTACTTTTTATCATTCTTGCCTGGCTGGTTGCTACATGCTTTGGTGCTCCTTCTTTTGTCTTCACTAGCTACGATGAGAACATAAAGGAACAATGTGGTAAAAAGCGGCATTATAAGAGCCTTCATAGGTATTGTCGATTATTTAGGGTTTTTTTTCTTCCTGATTCCGTTCACATTAATGGCAATATTCAACGGCAGGATTATCTGGGATATTTCAAGAAAACAAACAACTTTGCAGTATATCATGCAACAAAACGAACAACATTTATTTGTACCTGTAACTTTGCTGTATTTTTGTATGTTGGGGTTCGGTGTTTGCTCTCTTTTCACAATTTCCGCCAATCTTGTCAAGTTTACCAGCAAGAATGGCCGACCTTCTGGTTTTATTTAATTCTAGTACTAACGTGTTCCCATATGCCTTATCCAGTACTCAGTTCAAGACAGGATTTAGTTGTTTTCTTTATAAATGTGTTAAACTTTGTCGGAGAAATAAGAAAACAAATGAAATGGAGGAGACAAAAAACTTGTTTAGAAACAAACCCTCTCAACAGCTTTTGAAAGAAAGAGCGTTGGCTTTTAGATATTTTAGGTAAGATACAATTGGGTTTGTGATATAGCCACTAAAGAAACTTTAAATATTTTTAATGTTTGCAAGTTTTATAGTGAAACTTAACATTCTCCTTAAATAACCGCTCCAGTTATCCTAAACCACTCTGGGGAGCGTGCAACAAACGAAAATTCTCAAAATAGGAGGCCAATGTGAATAAATGTTTTTTTTGATTAACAAAAATCTCGCCGAAGGCGAAGTAAATATCAAATATATAACTCAACACCCAGTTATCCACCTTGCCTAATAATGTTTAGCATTTATATAGCGCCTTTTCAATAGGTAGATGCTTAAAGGCGAGAGAGCAGTTTGCAGCATATCGAGCAAGAAAGCGAATAACATTTATGCTTTTAACCGTAACTGTGTTGTTTATTTTTTGTTGGGGTTCGGTGTTTGTTATCTCGTCATTATTTCCTCCGATCTTATCGAGTCTACCATGGCAAGTGTCTAATCTCTTGGTTACATTTAATTCTAGTATTTATGGATTCGTATATGTCTTATTCAGTGAGCAATTCAAGACGGGGTTTCGTCGTTTACTTTTAAAGTTTGTTCGGCCCTGTCTGAGAAACAAGAAAACAGACGATGTTAGAACTCATAACGAGAAGACAAAAAAATCCTTTGATACTAAGCTTTAGAGACGAACCCTCGCAACAAAGTATTAAGCAAAAACTATTGTACGTTAAATACTTCAATTCAAAAAAGTTTGGTTCTGAAATAGCTTTGTAAACGTATGGTACTTATTTTTCCTTCGATCATTTAAAGTCTCAAAGTGAAGTTTCTAGAAAAATCATACTAGGTACCTCAGAATAACCGCATCGGATATTATTCTTAAATTATTCTTGTGAGCGTGATCATTAACACACAAATTAAATGGAGCTCATTGAACTTTCTATCAACAAACTTGGTATATTAAACTATAAAGTTTACCAACAAGAATATCTAAATTTGTGCTTTTACTATAGTTCGAGTAAAACGGGTTAATGTTTGTCTTGTTCGGTGAGCAGCTCATGACAGGTTTTGAAATAATATTCATTAAGTGTACATGTATTGAAAAGTTTTCAGAGAAGTAAGAATACTTGTTTATAAAGCAGACATTTTCAAAAGGCGGCACGTTCTTGGGGGTTAAAAAAAATTGAACACAAAATTGCTGTCGGATGTACACCCGCCTCCTCATTTGCCGTTTTTCTAATCCAGTAGAAAAGTGCAAAGAAATGCAAAAGAATCTGTTTAGATGTCAAACAAACTTTTCGAGTGTCATTTTGAGATATAAACAGGTGTTTTGGATTTTAACTAAATCTTTTAAATAAAATGAATAGTCTGTATAGGTACTCTATCCTGCATGTTCAAATACTTTTAAAAGAAAAGGTGAGAATTATATAACAATGAAGAAAACGTTTTTAAAACGTAAATCACTAGCTTTAAAATTGCTTCCATCCGTTTTTCAATCAATTGACCAAAAGTACAGCTCGTCAAATAGATGGCACAAAAACACTTGTAATTCTTTCATTAGATGTCAGCTTAAGGAAAACATTAGACATGCAATATCTTTAAATTAATCGAAGAGCAATTTCTAAAACCTCTTTGCATTGTAAGAATGGTTAGACACTGGCAACCAAAAGAAGGCATGTAAAAACACTCGACGTACTCCTCAAAATACGGTTTATTCTTTGGCATAAAGCAGCCATACAGTCCAATTTTTTCATTCGGCTTGATTTATAGTATTGATGATAGTTTCACCAAAACGAAAAAGACCATCAAGTGTTCTTTACCACAAAATACTACAGTATAATCATTCTGATTTTGATTGCGGCCGTATACATCATCCATCGTGCCTGAATTGGGAAGCCTTTTCGTTTGCACAAGTTAGCTCTGGAAGGAAAACACTAATGCTACTTTTCATACGCAATGGAGTCAAGCAACATTTTGTTCGCTGTACTTGAATCTATCGTTCTCCTCATAAACTTGTGTGGCAACTCCCTCGTGTGTCTGGTGATTCTGACAAATAAGAACATGAAAACACCACTCAACTATCTGCTGCTAAACGTAGCAATTGCTGTATATTTTGGTCGGTTTATTTTCAGTACCGGATAATGTTCTTGGAACACCTTTGTTTACTCATCCCAAAGGAGATGCTGGGTTATGGTTTTGCAAGTTTTTTACCAGCAAAATCTGCAAATTTACAATTGTGTGCGGGTCGGCATCTGCTTTCACGTTAGCTGCCGTTGCGTATGAAAGATTTCAAGCGGTTCTCTATCCACTCACAGTCAAAGAAAAAATTACCAAAACAAAAACGGTATTTTTTATTTTCCTCTGCTGGATTGCGTCTATATGCCTTGGTGCTCCTTCGTTTGTTTGGACTAGCTACAATGAGAATCAAAAGGAGCAGTGCAAAAACGAACTGCATTTTGAGAATGTTAAAGAATATTTTTATTTTATACTGACTTTTATTGTCTTCGTTTTTCCATTCACATTAATGGCTGTACTCTACGGTCGGATTATCTGGAGTATCTCAAAAACGAACAACTTTGGTTTGGAAAGCGAGCAGTTTGCTGCATATCGAGCAAGAAAGCGAATAACATTTATGCTCTTAACCGTAACTGTACTGTTTGTTGTTTGTTGGGGCTCGGTATTAGTTTTCGCTTATAAATTTAATGTGAGTTTGTCCGATTTTTTCTCAAGACTAGCTGAATTTATGGTTTCGTTTAATTCCAGTAAAACGGTTTTGTTTATGCCTTATTTAGTGAGCAGTTTCGAACGGGATTTCGGCGGTTGTTTTGAAAGTGTTTAAATGTTTGTCGGAGAAGTAAGAAAATAAACGCGGAAAATACGACAACACGCAGTGTTTGGAAACACAATAAAGGGGAAAATATCTTGTCGAACACTTGATTTAAGAAAGAACCCCCAACTGTTAAGTCAAATAAATCTAGATTAGATTAAAAGTGTTTTAAGTACAATAAACTTGGGTTGGTTGTTGTCGTGAAATACAAATGTAAAAGATTTGACCAATATAGTACGTTTTCAAAGAAGCCTGGGAATCTTATAGAACACTGTCAACTTATTTAATTTGTATATAGCCTGAAAACACCGTTGGTTAGTGTGCGTAGATAGAAATTTTGGTTGGATTTCACGTAAGCTGTTTCACCTAATTCTACCATTAATGTTTTCTTATATTTTGTTCAGTGAGCTGTGCAGGAGGATCTCAATGATTAGCAACCTTTCAATAGCAATTTTTGGTTGTAAACAGGTGTTTTAAAATTAGATTTGGTAAGATGATAAGCCAGTAATCACTTTGTCATGCAGTGACGATTTTAAAAGGTAGGATGGAGATAAAAAAGAACAAAATTTGATTGTGTTTATAAGTAGATATATTAATAAACGAATACCAACTGCTAGTTCGATATATTAATCTAAGCAGAAGTTAATCAATCTAAGAAAACTGACAGCTGTCTCTACTCAAATGATGCAATAAAAATATGTTTCCACCATTTTATGTTTGTTTCATTGAAGAGGTTCAGAAACGTTTTAATCAATACATTGAACATATATTGCTAAAAATGTGCGCATTAAATTAGTAAAATCCTTTTGTTCTAAAACTCTTGTTTCGTAGGCTGAACTCACCTAGGTTTACATCCTTATATCTTGTTTACTTTTAGTTTAATTTTTTTGTAGAAAGGTTTTTGGCAACGACTTTCTTACTGAATAATAAAACTAAAGGTGTTTTGTACTGTTTCTCAGAACTACGAAGAATATAATCTGATGAAGTGTGGATGGGTTGACAAATGAAATACAGAACACAATAGCTTTCTCGAATGTACCTATAACTTTCAGAGAGAACCTGTTTTAAAGTTGTTGCTTTCATTGCACCAGCACCACACCTTTTGCTTCGCGTGTCGTCCAATAGTTAATTTGTTTTTCTCCCTCCATATTGTAGAGGGGAAAGAAACTTAAAACTAACTGGCTGAAAATAATTTTGTTTTAGATACAAGTCTTTTCGTGTTAATTTTTTAATGTAGAATAGGGTATTAGAAGTTTGGGTTTTAGAAGGCGGGTGTTAGGGTGTATTTGGGTGTTAGGTTGACCCTCGTATTACATTTTTATGGGTTATGCATTTACCATCATCTCTGCATTACTAACACAACCTTTGGCGTGAATTGCGTCATATAGTATCTAGTACGTTGATGCACCCCAGATCGAAACGCTGGCGCCATCTTGACCTCATAATCTCAAAACGAGAGCATCTTAACCACATTCTTACAACAAGAGCATACAACTATGCCGACTGCGACGCTGATCACTCCCTTGTCTGCGCGAACATACAGATGCACTTAAAGAAATTCCATCGTGCTTAGCAACCTTCTAAACTTACATCAATACTGCCGCTACTGCCATCCCTGAAAACGTCTCTTTATTCATTGATACCCTGAGTTCGAAACTTGGACACTGCCACAAGCTCGATACAGTGGATCTGCTCCCACATCAAAGAAACGCTCCATGGTGTAGTGTTAAAGGACTTTTGCAAAAATACCCTAAAAGTCAAGACTGGCTTAGCACAAACACATTATGACTCTCCAGCCCCTTATCGAAACAAAGAGAAATTCCCTACAGACCCACCAGCGTAGCCCCTCACCTAGCTCTCTGGAGGCACTTCGTGAGGCCATACACCATGCAAAAGAAGAACACAAGAACTTGATAACAACTACTGGATGAATCTCTGTGCTGAGATCCAGTCAGCTGCTGATACTGGAGTTTCGAGAGCATCACGAAGGCAATTTGACCTACACAGTCCGCACCAATGAAGGCATCAACTGGTGAGAGCATTACCGACAAACAAGACAAATTGAGAATTGGGTGGAACGCTATAGAGAGCACTATGGTGAAATTAACTCTGTCTTATCCTTTTTCCCCGACAGCATTGAGAGGTTCCCCATTTTGTTTGAACTGGAAGAGACCCCCACCAAGGAAGGACTCTGAAAGGTAATCAGTGATATGTCATCTGGAAAGGCCCGGGACAAGAAGGAATCCCGGCTGAAGTTTTCAAATGTGGTAGAAGCCAAATGCTTGACAATCTTCATCAGTTGCTCTGCAGGTGCTGGGAGAAGGGATCCGTCTCCCAGGAAATAAGGGACTCTATAATTGCTAGAAAAGAACAAGGGAGACCACACCCCATTCCTGTGAATTGCCGAGAAGCTGTTTGCCCGAGTAGCACTATTCCGCCTACAAATGCTTGCTGAAAGGGTGTACCCTGAACTCCAGTGTGGATTTTGTTCTAACCGATCGACTTTGGACGTGATTTTCGCACTGACACAATGGCAGGAGAATTACAAGGTTAGGAGACAAAGATCTTACCACTGCTACCACTGCACCATCCCCGAGGGCCAGCCCTGCTCTAACCATCAGCAACTACACCTTGGAAGCTGTGCCACAGTTTACTTATCTCGGCTCTACCACCTCTGAAAAGACTTGTCTCGATGAGGATTTTGCTCGAACAAGAGCTTGGGAGAACAAGAAATTAGCTATTCAGACTAAAGTTGCTGTTTATTGTGCCTGCATCGTGAGCATCTTACGGTACGGCAGCGAGAACCTACGCTGGTCAGGAAAAGCGCTTGAACATCTTCCATATGAGGTATCTTTGTTGCGCCCTTTTCGTCTCGTGAACGGATAAGGTCTCTAACAACGAGGTACTTGAAAGAGCCGAGAACGCCTCCATGTTCACCTTCCTCAGACAGCGCAGACTGAGCTGGATAGGTCATGTGCACCGAATAGAAGACAGGCTTATCCCTAATGATGTGTTCTATGGTGAGCTGGAGTTTGCTTCGCGGCCTGTTGGCAGACCTAAGCTGCGATTTAAGGATGTCTGTAAGAATGATGTGCTCGCTACCGGCCTCCCAACAGGCAACTGGGTGGCACATGCTGTAGATCGGAGTGGTTGGAGATCCCTGTGCCGCAAAAAGATTGTAAACATCTATAAACAGGAGCACCGCAGACCCCAACAACAAAATGAATATTCAATCACAACAAATATTCGCAAGAGACTTTGTTTTACCATATTACTCTCTTCTTTTAGTGTTTTATTTTGCGGCAACCAAGAAAGTGTTATAAAACACTTTTAGATAATGAATTGATGCAATAGAGCCTCGCAACGCCTTTCAAAACTATTGGCAAACTATTTACCCTTGTAACACTAACAACGGATCTCAAATTTCCTGTTTAATTTAAGGAATAGAACGTAATTGTTTTTCCATCATAGTGTGTTTTTTTTTTAAAATAAAACGGTTATGGACTCGAGAAAGTGAGAAAGAAAACGCCTGGTCAAGTCAGCCTCATACAACACGTGTTTTTTATGACGGCAAAATTAAATAGAAATGCTAAAACAGCTCATTTGAATGTAAATATCAAACAAAATGACAACAAACCAGTTGATAGGCTTTTACGTATCGATGGAATAATTTTTAGTTTAACCTGAAAAAATAATTGCTTAGTTCACAATTTGATCTTCCCTTCCTGCCCTTCCAGTGAAGATAGATCAAATTGCATACTTTCCGAACGTTACAGTCAACATGATAAATATTGCTTTGTAATTTAAGTAACGATCCGAGTAAGAACTAGGCAGGCCAGCGGCAGTGGAATACAGAAAGGTGCTAATTGCAATATTTTTAACCGTTGATCTGATTGGTTAAACTTCAAAATTGGACCATATCTACACAAACAAGCTAATGTATTTCTTTCGAGATCTCTCATTCCTTCTTTTATAGTTGAAACATTTCTGTTTTTGAATTTAAGAAAAGTCCCATGTGGGGAACATTGAAAATGAATAGGTTTTCTTTGCTTTTGTTTTGGAGTTCTATGATTGGCTAAATTGTTATAGCACAAACAAAACATTGCTTTCAAATAAAGTTTCAGTGCTTTTTACTTTAAAACTATGTTGTACACTTGTTGATGTATTTTCAGTATGAAAATGCAAACATTCTGGTTTGGGAAAAGCGAAATGCCGCAGAACAATGGGAGGTTGCCTAGTTCTTACACGGACCATTACTTAAAGCATTAAACGAAAAAAGATAATCATTCTTGATATCGAAGTTGTTTTTATTAAAGAAAGTGGCTCTCGTTCACATTAATTTTCGTTGTAGTTGATTCAGTACTGTCACCTTGATAACGGAGACTCGACGTCTTCCAGGGGAGCGAAGTAAAAGTATCGCCTTACGTTTTGGCTTCAGCGCGGAACACTTTTTACGGGCCGGCTTAGATATTTTCACACAAAATAATATAAATTATATACTTTTAGATGGTTGTTTTTTTCAATTTTGAAAAGTATTTGCCAGTAAAAATTTTCCTGCCTAAAGTTGGTTACTTTTCAGCCTGGTCCCAAGGGTTCTAAAAGTAGAGTTTTTCTAATTGCCCAAACAATTTCAAAAATATCGTATTTCTCAAAACAAACTAGTGCGACAGTAAGCACAATAGATGAATGACAATCCTTTCCTAAATTTTGAAAAAATTGTTACTTATACTATAGCGGTTATTTTAGAACGAGTTTTTAAAGTTTCGAATTTTTACAAATGTCGCAGCACTCTCCAGTTTTTAATTACATTCATTGACTCTTAATTAAGAAAAAAATAATGTTATAAGGTCGGCGATCTCGCGCTAAAAAGATTTGGTAGGGGGGGAACAAGAACACAGATATTATTAAGTTCCCATCTTCTGCTACATTTGGCAACAACTCAAACTTTGGTTTCTGACACTTTTTAATCCGTCAATGCTGATTTCAAATACTTTGATCTATTTATTCGGAACAAAAGTGCTTCAGTTTTTCTCAAACTTATGCAAAAATTATAAAATTCAGATCTTGAATTTTGTCCATAACACCTCTCAAAAGGACATCGTCTGCCACAAAGAAAGGATAAAAAGCGGGCGACACCAGTTTTCCAGGCTGAGGCTTATAATCTGTCTCCAGGAAAAGCTCCCAGTTTTTGCCAGGCCAAACAATCATAGGAAGAAGCTCCTCTCGGGTCATTGGTCGGAAAGTCCCTGGTGATGTCAGGATTACCATATTGTTCATACGCCTGTTGGTTAGAAGATAAAAAAAATCTGTGAGGGTAAAAGAAAGGGCCAATATGCACACCCCTTTTCTATTCCAATTTTTCAGTTTACATATAATGATTGACAAATGAGGAAAGTTTGACAAAAATCTAGGTGCGGGTTCTATTTCAGTAGAATGACCTAAAGTTTGATGAATATTTCATTTTATCCCGACGCGCGCTCGTGTTTCTAAAATTCAGAACTGGCTTATTCAGAGACGGCAAGAGAAGTTAAGAGAAGCGATGGGCTCAGGGGACGAGAATGGATTTGCTCGAGATGAACTCTTGCTAATTGATCATTATAAAAGTGATGGCGGCTGTACAATTTACTATAATGCCTTGCGAGTCCTACCGTTCAAACGAGTCGAACGGCGGAAAATAATGATTCAGAAGCAGGGAAGTAAATGGCTGAACTGTTTCATAAATGAAAAGTAGAGTACTTTTAAAATTATCATTACAAAGCTAGAGTAATGTCTAGAGGCGTGTCGTTCCCAATTTTTATACTGCGGCCAATTTTGCTCCAAACTGGCCATAATTGAGGTTTGCAGGTAGCAGAAACAAATTGTTGTTTGTCTTCAAATGAATTGCGTAGTTATGTAACGAGTTGATATCGTGGAAATATTCAATAAAAAATTCAGAACAGTGTTTACACATTAGTTCTGACAACTTACGTTTTACTATTTCAAAGATACTCAACAGCTTAAGTTTTTAAAAAGAGGTCTATTTGGGGTCCACGATCGGAGAATGTGATTGCACAAAGTGTGCGTATCTTTAAATACGTAAATAGGGAATAGTTTGGTTTTATAATGTGCTACACCAAATTAATGGACCGTATGACATATGCGAATATATGAAACTGTAGTTGATAATTTTAAGAGTCTCCAAGCAAAAATAGTCGGCCTTGTTCTGTATGATATTCCTATCGATTTTGCAATTTTAGTTTGCGACTGATTGTGTAAATTTCAAGGTTTCACATAAAACTCATATCCAAGACCAAACCTAAAAATCTTGTTTGTGTCACTCGATATATTTCTCTTCCTAATCGTAAAATAAAGTTTTGCGCTGCACTATTATTTACAGTGATCTTGAGTCTTTGTTTTGAACTGCAAAAATAACAAATTTTGTTTTGGAGAGATTCACTGTTAATTTGTTTGCCTGGAACCAATCCTGTAATGAAGTTATTGCGTTATTTAAATCTGATAAAGATTTTTTAAAACATTTGTTGCTAGCAAGAAGATTCATGTCATCAGCACATAAAACTAACAGAATGGCGCTTTTGCTTAATTAAGAATCATTGAATAGTAGAAAAGAAACAATACGACCAAGGACATATCCTTAGGGCACCCATATTGCAATGGCAAAATATTAGTTATGTCCGTCGATGCATACATATTGTTTCCAACTATACAAATAGCCATCTAACCATCTCTTTGTTTCGATAATGATACCATAACATAAGAGTTTATCTAAAATAACATAAAGATTTACGGAAACGAATACCTTGGACAAATCCAAGAATACACCTAAAGAGGTGCATTCATTATCAATGGAGTCCGTAAATTTATTTACAAAGTCAAGAATTGCAAACATTTTGCTTTTTTTTTTGAATCCAAGTTAAACTGATATTCAAACGGTAAAATGTATTCTTTAAGTAGGCAGCTTGTCATTCGCACGCAATTTTCTCAAATATTTTCGACAGTGTCGGGAGTAGTGAAATTGGCCTGTAATTTGAAACTGTACTATGATCACCGCTCTTAAACAGCGGAATTACTTTCGCTATTTTCATTTCATCGGGAAATATACCTGAAGCTATCGATGTGTAAAGCTGTGCGTAAGTGGTTCGTAAATAAAATCAACAATTTTTACTAAATAAGGCGCTGGTATACCATCACGTCCAACTGCTTTAGCACAGTTAAGGCCGAATGTTGAGATAGTGAAATATACGAAACCTTTTTTTAAGTGGCCTTTCTAATTTGTCACATCAGAATCTGACACATACGTTTGAGTTATAAATTATAAACCGTTGAAAACGAGTTAAGCGTTTTTCAGAACCAAAGCAAAAAAAAATTGGAAAGAAAAAAAGTATGTTTTGGGGGAAAACTACAAGGATCATTTCAGCAAAACTGGTTCAGGGGCTGTCAATTACAACTCGAAACGTGATACTGGGTAACTTTTTTTCGTCTTGACTAAAATGATATTGAAAATCGTAGTTGTGGCCATTGCAATACCAACAATGGCCGAATCCTCACCCGTGAAACATATAAGAATAGTATCTTCACAGCGCGCGAGGAAGATGAGAGTTTTAATAAAAGAAAAACCTCTGGTATTCATCAGTCCCTGAATTATAAATTTTAAGATTGTATGCTTAAAAGTGTAATCTGTAAACAAAGTGTAACTCGTAACAAGCACCCTTAATTTTTAAGAAAACATGATTGAAATTAAAAACATGGAATAAACACCGTCGCCCGCATCTCAAATCTGCCGCTCCGTTTCTATTTCGTTGTCGCCCTTCATGTATCGTTCACATTGTTGTTTGGGTAGTTGGTCTTGGAATTAAATCACTTTCTTAGTAAACACTAGCACAGCATTATATAACATCTGTTTTGAAATAACCTTGCAGTTTTTCATGGTTCTAAAAATGGCTATTTAGCAGAAACGTTGCACTTTTCCAGCCACAAAGTGATCATTTATCAAAATTATTAGCTGAAGAAAACTATATATGTTTCTGAATTATGTACCTATTAAAGAGATATCTAGACTAGTGCTTTCCGTGTAGTTTACGAGCTCAGTCGGTTTTATTTACAGTCTTCATGAACACCATAAAATCTTAAGGGGTTATCCGGAGTGACAGTGCACGAATAATTATACAACCCAAAATTTAAGGCCCGTTTATGTAATACTTTTTAAATCCGGAAAAAAGAAGACAGGGTTCTTCCCGGTTTCTTTTGAAATCAGTCTCAATTCAATGAATACCATTTTACGTAATGGTATTTTGTGGTGAGTTCATAGGCTAATCAAAAATAAATACCTAGTTCATATTAACTAGTATTTATGTTCGTTGCTACTAGAGCGCTCAAGTTATATAATAAATATCACTCGAATTTTATCCGGTAACCATGCAGTCACGCTTGTAAAATATAACCAACTGGTCTGGCTCCAGCAAGTCTGGATTGTAGCTAGATTTTTTGTTCTAATGATCTTATTTTGTTTAGTAAGCTAAAAGAAAAGATACCAAAGCAAAGTCTGACGAATGTTCTTGTAAATGTTCTACAAGTTCTAAAATTTTATTATATGCCGTAGAAGTATCATAATAGTTTTCAGTTTTTGTCATTCAGGCCTAAAATCTTGGTTTAAAAAATTTCTTAGAGACACTTTGCTTCCTAAGTTATGTAGTATTTATTAAACTTATTCAAGTCCTTTTTTTGTTCTTTGAAGACAGTCATATAATATCAGAAACTTCCGCTCTGATGTAACATAGTAGAAAATCACAAAATTGTTTCATAACAATTTCTTGTTATGTAACACCCAACCCTTTTGTTTTCCTGTTTTTATTGAGGCTAAAAACTATAAAAGCCGCACTAAACACCAAGTTTAATCACTCCATTGAGCAGTGTTAAACCTGGAGGTTTAGTACTTCGAGCCACAACTATACAGCGATGAAGCTTTCGGTTTTGGTGACAGTGTTTCTAGCTCTATCAGTCCTTTGTTACACAGTGTCAGCAGAGGAGAACAATTTTGATGGAGAGAAAGATGAAGAGGAGTTTCCGCAAGAAGGGTAGGTTGAAATGATCTTCAACATAGGTTTTTAGTTTACTAGTTTTGTGTATTGATAAGTGAAGGATACAATATATTTACGAAAAGATGAACAAGAGGAAAACTGTGATTTCAGGTGTTATACGAAGTACTTTTGACACTTATTCACGCAGGGAATTAAGCTTGAAGGAGGACGAAGATGATGAAGAGGGGGATTCTAACGCAGTTACTTCGCAGGAAAGGTATAACGCCTTCTATTTTATTTTGATTCTAATATAAATTTTCCAAAGAATTGTTCAAACAGAAACAAATGTGTTTACATTCTTTTTTACATATAACAACCTTTTTTTTGTTAGAACGGATCGACTACGGGTTAACTACGCATGCATGCGGCAGGATCAGAACTTTTTGTCGCTCACGGAACCAGTCTCATTGTGTGCAGGGTTGGGGGGGGGGGGGGGGGGGGGGGGGGGGGGGGGGGGGGGGGGGGGGGGGGGGGGGGGGGGGGGGGGGGGGGGG
>JAOBAT010114657.1:0-14114 GCA_026413305.1 Hydrozoanthus tunicans
TCCATAATACAATAACAACCAATACCCCTAAATCAGGTTTTGAGAAATTGAGCTCTGAAAATGTGGGGAGGGGTGGGATAGTGAGTATGAGCCGCCACCCACCACCCCCTCCCCCGACAAAATTGGGTTCCTTAAAAATACCATTGTTTTGACTTCTTCCCTAAGTATGATCTCGTGTAAACAAAATTTATTTCCGGGCAAAAAACGAGACAGTTTCGTGTAAACAGTATGCACTGTACTAATTTGCGACCGGTTAAAAATGTAACCGGTACCGTATAAGGGTAGCTTAAAGCAGACAAGTCACAGGCATTCTGGCTGGAATACGCAAAAAGTAGGGACAAGTGTAGGGCAATTTTCTCAGAAAAATAGGAAATTTTAGGGGTAAATATCAAAAAATGTAGGGCTATTTTAGGGCTTTTTCAGAAAAAAAAAAAAACAAAATTCTACTTACCTTTTTTACCAAAGGTACCCACAAAAAAATATACTCACAAGATTGGAAAGAGACTGCAATTCCCTTCTTAAAAATGCTTGACCTGGAATTAAATTTAGAGATCTACTGCCACTGGCACCATTAGTCCACAAAGAAGTCTCATTTGCAAATTCCATGTCAAGTACTTCCAATAGGACCATTATTGCACTCAACAACCACAAAAGAGAAGAAAAATAGGGCTTTTTAGGGAGAAATCGGAAAAAAGGTAAAACAAAAGAACATTTTAGGGCAAGGAGAAATATTTAGGGATTTTTAAGTATTTTAGGGCCGCCAAAATGCCTGTAAGTAATGCGATTTCCCGGCAGCAAAGAACAAGTTACTGTTACGAAATGTGATTAATAAAAAAGCGCAGTGTAACAAGACATCCTTTATTTACAGTTTATAAGTTCGGATATGAAAAGTATCAAAGCGTGCATTATTCCGGAAAATGATCAATCTTGTTTTCCATACAAAAAACACAGGGGAGGGGAAGGCGTACACACACAGTAAATCTCTGGACGAGTTTGTGTTATTTTTCCCTTTACATACAACTAAGTCTAAACGAAAAAGTAATAAATATTTTTGCTCTATACAATGCAACATTTGAGAACATTAAATTATATTAAAATATGGTAAATATTTTTGTAAATAAAACTCACATTTTTTATACAAAATGTCTCGTTTTTACATGAACCGTTTTATCATAAGCTTTCCATCAATGGCCATCCGTTTCCCTTGACACTTGAAAAACCACTGATACTGGGGAACTAAATGATGCAAAAGGTTACCTACCTAATTATTGATAGTTTTTTATAGAACATTTTTGCCCAGTTTTTCTAATTCCTGTTACCCAATTTCAAAATTTCAGCAAGCCCAAAACAAACTCTTACTGGAAAACTCAACTACACCAAGTCAATAAAAATAAACTGTTTGTGCAAGTCAAAACCAACTCAACTAACAGCCAACAGAAAATTTATGGAAATTTGATGTCCTTGACATCATTATTCTAGTGTGCACAATCAGGGTGAAGATAAAAAAAATGTCTGTTGACAGTGAGCTGTTCTGATAATAACACAAATATAAAGCCACTGAGTACATCTTTGAACTCGTGACCTGACTGCATGTTCTTCTTAAAACAAGAATTTTAATGAAATTTCTCAACCCTTTCAGACCCAGTTGTATTGGTAAATTCAAATAGCTACGTTGGTTAATCCTTTTGGTCCCAGTTGTATTCATTTGGTAAATTCTCCTAGCTAAGGTGGTTAACCCTTTTAGCCGCAGTTGTATTTGTAAACTCTCCCTACTAGAACACATACTTTTCATTTAACAAGTTTGGGAGAATTTTACTTTTCATCTTTAGTAGCTCCCTTAATGTTGGTCAACTGACCTTTCTGAAAAAGATCGGTGACTGTACACCTTACTATAGTGCCTTTCCAGCCTACCACAACTAAACAAAGCTCTTGAGAATGCCACAATGATTGACGACTCTTCCTTGCAGTGCTAACAACAACTTGTATGTCAAATCTGAGCTTAATAGTGACATTCTCTTTACGTGCTTTACAAGCAATGTTAGGTTTTTCATGCACTAAGAACTGTGTCAAATGTATAGGTTGCCATTTTTTCGAAACATTTGGTTAAATATCATTTTCCCTTAAACCCCTAAGAGTGCCAAAAGATGAATTTGTAAATTCTCCCAATTTAAGTCCATAGTGTTTCTATGAGAAGTTTGGGAGAATTTCTTAGTTCATCTTCCACAGTGTTTGGTGGATGATCAAATTACATATTCTCAGTACTAACCAGCTTATTTTCTTTTGTTTACTGTATGGAGAATTTAGATGTTGACAAATGCCTTAGGGCTGAAAGGGTTAATCAAATTTCTATAAAAACTGACTGGGATTAAAACAAATAAACTGATTGAGATTCTGAATTCACATCTTGTATACAGCAAAAGGTAATGCTTTAAAAGCTAAACCATCCATTTGACAAGATTAAAAACTTTGAGTAAAAAATATGATTGTGCTTTCAGCTTTAAAAAGTAACAATTCTTTTTTTCATAAAAAAATCTTTTTACCTGAAATTGTAATCCTGATGTTTTCTAAACTTCTGTGATTTTTGCAAAATGGAGTGCATTTTGCATAAAACCCGAAAATGATTTATTGCACAGGATTATGTACACCAGATTCTTTTTTGCAAAAGAAACAAAAAATCTTACAAGGGGTCAATCACAAATTCTTTTCTGTGAAAGGAACAAAAACTTTAAAAGCAAAAAAACTTTTTTTCCTGCCAACAACTGTTGATGCTATGTTCCACTGTACAAGTCTATTACCTAAGTCTCAAAAAAGAAATCTAAGACAAGCATAATCCCCAAAACCAAACTGGCCATGTCTTGACACCCGCTGACCAGCAGAAAATTCCAGCCACTTGCTTGTGCACCTTAGGCATCATCTTGATGACCGACTTGGCTTAAAGTTAGATGAACGTTTTTTAACGGCCAACATGATATTAACCCTCAGATCTAGCATTGGGTATCTGTCAAGCCAGAAACTTATCATACCAATCCATTCACACAGCAGACTCGACTTCATGTTGGCATCGTTGCCAGACTTTAGTTCTGCATATGTTGTGTACAACTGAAAAAAGTCGTTCTCTCTACAGTCCTTTTTCTGCTTGTAAATGCCACCTGGTAACACAAGCTCCTCAATGAAGGATTTTGTGTGAAGATGTGCATTGTCAATGAAAAGAAACATTGCCCCTTCACGTGCCTGCCGTAAAATATCCGCAATATACTTGAAGGTTCCTGGAAGATTTTGCACAGCAGAGACAAATTTGCAGAGGACAAACAAATTTGCCTGTTTGAAAAGAAATAATATTTTAAAGAGTTAATAGCTGGAAATTTTATCAAAACCTACAAGCTATGCAGATTAGTATTCTCTTGTTGCAAAAACATTAATATGAGTAAACTATTTCAAACAAGGCTGACCATGTCCATCTACGTGTACGAACAAAAATTAATGCTTGTTATGTCGAATACACCCATGGACATTTGTTCATACGCGTGGATGATCATAGAAACAAGGCCTTGACAGTGCATAAACATTACAATAACAGACATACAGGCACAATTCCAGATGACCTATGCAATCGTTCCAAGGTGTTGAAAAAATTCCAAAACAAGTTTGATTGTCTTATTAATGAGATGTTACTCATTAAACAATTATGACTGTGTTTAAAATTAATGTACAATCTGACTCAATTTGTGCCAAGGTCTTTGTCTAACTTATGCAAATCAATAACTCTGAAATCTTAGTCACTCTTGTACTCACATAATTATTTTAGTTTATCTTTACAATGGCGCCAATATTGTTGCCCAAACGTAGGATTTTATCAATAGTTTTTGCCAGTTTACGTATTTTTTTTCTGAACAAATATAAGATTTTTGTTTGGAACATTCAATTTTATACTACTTGTCTACTATACCACCAAGCTGTACTAAACTATTCACATCTAGAGATGTTTTCACCCTTTACTAAGTACTTTTAAATATCTTAAAAGATATTTCCACCCTATACTTTGTCTATTATTCTGTCCTATACTGCAGCTATCAGGTTTTTTCATATGTCGTATGCCCTATTCTTCTATTTTGCCCTGTATGCTTATTCAGGAGTTAAGAGTACTTCTTGGTCTCAGATTATTCATTGCTTTGCTAATCCTCAGGCTCAGATTTAAAAAATGCCATCTCTGCATCTTGGATTTACCTGACTCTCTACCTCTATCTGTGTTTATCCTATAGTTGGTTGAAACACTACCTTCATTTGATTCAGTTGTTTGGATACTTGTAATCAAGGGCTTATCAAAGGAATAATACCTACTTTTCTGAATGCATGTGTTGGAGACAAGGGCAAATTTGATTCAAAAGTCCCAAGTTTGCTTGCAGCATCAAAGGTGCCATATTTAAATGGAACTTTTAGCACTTTTCCTAGCAGAACCTCTGCTGAATGGATCCAAGGCTCACAGTTATCCAACAACAGCCACTCAGTATTAGCTGGTAAGAACTGATGGAGCCCCAAAATCTCACTACCAGGGCCAGCACCAACACAGCATACATGCAACCTAAAAATATGGAACACATTTTAATGAACATGTTCTAATAACTACAATTTTCTGAATAAGGAACACATTTTGTTTATATCAAGTAACTAGTTCTAAGTGAGCAGTAGTTTAATTAGACCAGTCTGATTAATGGTGGAATTTCAACAGGAATCCAATAATCTCCTTAACAGTTGTTGATGCAGTGATCAACAAACTGTGTTTCTATGGAAGCCATTAAGGTTTGACAAGTTTAGAGTGAATGATTATCATTTCACTGTAAACCCATCCATTGTTAACTAAAACACTTTCAAATTCTGATTTGTCCCTAGAGTTTGAGTGCACAATATGCTTATAGCTCATAACTCTCTTGAGCTGAAAATGCTGTTGCATCACAACTTCTTTTTTTTATAATCCACTCATAAAAGCTAAATCCTTGCTTAGCCAATTAGTCTATCAAGTCAGCACATACTGTATCTTAATTGTTTGTTTACTGGAGTGTTTCAAAAGTGCATGAGAGTCTCTTACTGCCCCTGGATAGGACACTAATCCATCGCAGGTTAGCCGTCAGCAGAAGCTGATACTCATTTAAACAGCTACATTGAATGGAAGTAAGTTGAGTATAGTGTCTTTCTCAAGGATGCAAATTACAAATTAAGCCAACAGGTTTTACAACCTAATTTTTGGACTCTTAGGGACTATGGTTTAGTTTCCTTTTCCAAAAAGATTCAAAGGTCTAACCATGTTTAATGCTAGAGCAAAGGCAGTAACTCTTTAGGATCTGGCCGGGGATCAAATCTCTGCCACTATTAAACAGACTGGCACCTACCAACTGAGCTAATCAGGCAGTGGTAAATCACTGATCATTGATAAAAGCAGTTGCTCAAGAAAACAGAAATAAAGCAGCAACAACTGCAAGATATGCAAATTAATCAGCTGGTTAGTTTATTTTCTCTTTTTTAAATTTGAAACAAGGTTGTGAAAGTCATAGGGATGAGTGACAATAACGGAACTATGATTTAAGAAAATGGGCCCATAAACAAAATGCAATGCTGTACTGATTAACAGAGTAATAAAAACTCACTTTTCTTGTCTAGTCTGGCTCTGTTGAATGAACTGAGTCAGCGGATCAAAGCAGTTGCTGGATAGTGTTGAGTAGAGTAGGCTAGCATGAGCTGCAGTATAAATTCCTACATATGCCCATCTTGACTCTGGAGTGCAAAATGACACCAAGTCGGTGGCCTGACTGGATAAGCACTGAGTGACACGAATCAACTTCTCTTTTAGAGCATCTTGCCACATTTCCTGGTTACTATCTAGTAACTGCAATTCAAGTCTTGTCTTTTCCTCAAGCCCACCAAAAGACATTTTCAGGGATTGAATCACATAATTGCAAAAGGGTTCTACAAAGACAAATTAAAAATAATTAAAGAAATAAATAAATTTAGATTTTCTTTCTAAAATTTACAGTTTGATAACAATTAATCACGATAACTGTATTTAGATTGTATATCTATGGTATTTTTGTATACAAACTTGTTTTTGGGATAGTTTCTTTGATATAACTTGTGCCCATAGCTAAGAGGGTAAAAATGAAAGACACACAACAGAAAAGAAGAAAGCCATTTAAAACAACCTCAGCAAACAAATTTTACCAATAAAAGTAATTTTTAAGTTTTGCAGGTTTCAGAAAGTTCATTGAATTTAATAAAACAGTTGTTCCATTTTCATCTCATATCCAATGTGTGCTCCTGAAATAATTGTTAATTGTTAAACTTTCCACCTATTGCATTTCTGGCATTCTGATAGGTTCACTCAATTTTGGTATCAGTTGATATATAAAATTAACCATATATGAAAACAGATTGTGTGGTGTTACAAAGCTAAAACATATGGTTCTGAATAAGTTTTAGCTGTCATTTTCAAGTATGGATAAGTTTGGAAAACTATTGAAGAAATTTAACAAAGCAATTATATTCCATTCTCACTTGCTGGATAGGACATGATTTGTAGCCAACTCTGACAGCACTACATGCCTCTTTGGCTGTTTATCATCTTGTTCATCCAAATTGTTAATTATTCCGAAGAATAACTGAATAATATTTGAAGTGATATCCATGACTAATATTTAATCAGAAGTATCGATCGAGAATCTGCCAACCTTGTTGAGACTGGCATACATGTGCCTGAGCTTGCTTTAACCCTTTAACCCCTAATTTCTCCTTACATTAACAATAGAAATCAAGCTGATTAGTGTTGAGAATATAAAATTTGATCATCCACAAAAAACTTGGAAGTTGAATTTTCAAATTCTCCCAAACTACTCATAGAAATATTAAGGACATAAGTTATGAGAATTTACAAGCTAATCATTTGGCATTCTTAGGGGTTAAAGGGTTAACAGTTGCTATCAGTTGTAATAAATTTGCTTCACTTTCTTTAAAGTACTACTGAAATCATTTTCTCATTGATATTTTTACACTGTAGCTCTAAAGGATATTTTTACACTTCTATTTGACTGTAAATGGATAAAAGTGCTTTAATACACATGCAACCATTCTAGGTCCTCAAACTTAGGCTTCGAAAATCGAGGATTTAGTGCAAATAAAAACCAAAACATTTGACGATGATTTATGATGTAACAAAGTTTGAAAGGACTTCATGCTGCTCTAAACCAGTGTTTAAAGTGAACTAACTAGTGAGGTTTTTGCTCTAACACTGGGTCACCAGCCTCGTAAACTGTGATACGACTCATAAACTGTGTACTGTGATCTTAGGAGTTTGAACAGGAAAGTGAAATCAATCTTCTGCCCTTTCAAATCATGAGACATCAGACATATCTAATGAGCTTTAAACCCAAAGGCTTCAATTGGTCCACATCTAAATTCTCCTTACATTAACTGTAGAAAACATGCTGATTAGTGTTGAGAATATAAAATTTGATCATCCACAAAAAATTTTGAAGATGAATTTTCAAATTCTCCCAAACTACTCATAGAAATATGGGGTTAAAGGGTTAAAAGTTTTTGCAGCTTTGGCACTAAAATAGGCATTTTGTCTTTGTAAGTTCTGCGCGATACTTATTTAAAAACCCGATAACAAGTATCTAAGTGGAAGTTATTCTGGTCAAACTTTAATTTCAGATATTTTAAACTAGTTTGACAATTTCTCTTCAGTATCACTTTAAAGATTCTTTGTGTGTGATAACTGTTTTGAGGTAACAGCTGAAGGGCATAAAATTATACTAAGATTATTTGTGTTTTGTAAACTAATGAACGCAAACAAAGAGGAAATATGCCGTATTTCTGTTATATAAGACACAAAGTTTTAAAAGCATTTGAACTTGTATGCCTACAAAACGGATATACCTTCAAGGTTTAAACTAATTTAAATTCATCAAGATCTGACAAAAACGCACTTAAGCGTAATAAATTATTCTAAACTTCCTCGTTCATGTAGATCTTTCATGTCGTGCTCAATAAAGTGTCGTACTGACATGTAATTTACACAAGCGAATTCCAACACTTGAGCTCCGCGAAAACAAAAAAACACAAGCAGCTGTAAAACAAATTTCCACGCGAACAAAGAAATAAAAGAATAAATGCCAAAAAGCTGAAAAATAATTTTTAAGGCGGATTCTAATATCACGAACACTCGACAAATTTCCAAACCACGTATTCCTAAATCTAACGTATTGGTCCCCTTAAACTTCAAACATCACGACTGCATACCAAACTTACCATACAATGTTGTTGTAAACGGGGTCCCTTTAGCAAGTTTTTCACTCATCTCCTCGAGTTTGCTGTTTTCATTTTTACACAATTCTTTATTTTCAAAGTCCAAGCTCTCAATTTCCTCTGACTCTTTCGAACCAGAACCGTTCGTAACCACTGACGCATAAGAAGCAACCGAATTTGCGTTTTCTAGTCTACCACCTGCTTCGACCAAATCTTTTTCGCTTCCCAAAACAGGTTCTTGCTGCAATTTTAATTCGTAGCGATGCTGCAAATTTTCTTTATAGCTTTCGATGTCGTGTTTTAGCTGACACTCAAAACAATCCCTTGGCAAGTATCTTGCTTCGCGTTTGTATGCAGTAATAAAAGACGGAATATATTTGAAGTGAGTGCAACTGAAACACTGGCGAATGAGTTCGTGTGGTGGATGCCCTTCGCTCAATAGTCTCTTTGACTCATCTAACGCAGCACAGTCAATACATTTTCGATCTTCCTTCCTCAAAAACCACTCACTGACTTTAAACATACACAGTGGCTTTTTCTTTAAGCAACCTTTACATTGTTGAAATCGATCATACACACAATCTGCACATATGAGTCGAAAATCGTTCTCCTTTTCTGATTCAATTTCTGTCTCTACCTCTTCGGATGACATCTTGTCGACAAAGTTCTTGTGGTTTTGACTGACATTAAAATAATCTTCTGGCGTTTGCTTCCGGTGAAAACAGTTAAAACAACGAAGGGAATCCATATCAATCACTGCTATTTACTCCAACAGAATTTTAACAACTTTTACTGTAGCAGCCAGTGAAGTTACGACAGAATAAACAGTCTGCTTACTGAAGACACGAATGTTGAAATAAAAAATGGCGGCATCGTACCCACAATGCATTATTGAGTTTGACATGAACCGGAAGCACGGCGTGTAACCGGAAACGAGATGCTGTTTTTTTTTTTTTTCTCCTTTTTTTTCTCAAAACAAAAAATAAGAATAAAACATTATTTCAAAATAGCTTCTTTTGATTGACAGACGGCATGTGCAATTTATACGTACCATTTCATGTAAACAGTTAGAACTTTTTTTTTATATTGTTTCCAATGTCAGTCTGATCAGAAAGACTAAGTCAGTCAGCGGCTGATTTGAGTGAACTTCAGCGGGAAAGAAGGTCACTCACTGAAATCATCCAATACAGAAAAAACTGCGTACGCGTAAAATAATCTGTCAGACTAAAACTCTTATTTTAAATCCCATTTTTGTAAGAACCTATTTACTAATTTAGCCTAAAATTTTCAGTAGGTTCATATATTTAAAAAATGAAGGTACAGATAAGTTGAAAAAAAAATTTAAAGTAGATGAATATTAAGTAAAATCGTCAAACTGTCCCTCGGCCTCCTGGCAAGGGACTGGTACAGCTTTGGTTTTAGGACGATTTGGTGAATTTACATCAAATATTCACTTCAAAATTGATTTTTAAAGTCCCTATCAAGCTTATTTTTTTAAGTTCCAGATGAAGAGTAGAACCTTTTAATAATAGTAATTTTTGAAAATAAAAGTTTTTCTCGCCGTTCCTGTTACTTCTTTTAGACTTGGAGAGTGCAGTGATGACGTAGCAGGAGGCATATGACGTAGCACGAGACATAAAGCAGAGACAATCTTTTTTATCTCAAAAAACTCAATTCTTGCTACAATAGTCACGTTGTCATAACTTTAATCACTGAATTGTTCCCTTGAAATTGTTTGAAATAAAAATTCTATGACATTTTTTACAGAAATGAAATTTTTTAAACAAAAACCACATAACTCACTGCTGCCACGTCACAGGATACCAGTCCCCAGCCTGCTCGGTCAAAGGCTACATTCCAATCTTTTTTTGATTAAAAAGCATACTTAGACGTGGAAATGTTCCTTGGTAATTCGAATTTTGAGTTCACAGATGACAACAGTACTAGTTTTAATCCAAAAAGTAAAAAAGTAAGCTTGATAGGGATTATAAACTTCCCAAAAGTCACCAAACTCAAAATTCTTTTTAAAAATACCAATCTCCAAAAAATAAAATACAACTCAAAACTCATCCAAAAAATCTTAAAATGTTCAACTGATTCCCCTTCATACCATCTGTGTTATTAGCGATACGATTTTGTACATTCAAACCATGGACGGAGATATGGTAAGATATAAGAGAAAATTAAACTGGCCACAAATTAAGCGCGCTTTGGGTGTACTTCCGCCTTTAGTCTACTGCTAGAAGCTGAGAGAAAGTTCATTAATTTTGTAGCACAGTAGGAACTGTATAGGAACTAGTATGACAGTATAGGAACTGTCAGAAACCCAGCTTTTACATTACTTTACTGATTGAGTATAATAATTTTTCTTTTTAACTTTTCCAGACAAATGTTGAATTGAGTATGTTGTTAATGTCCACAACTTTCCATGGTTCAGTTAGTTTATTTATGCTACTGTTGTGCATAAATCAAAATCAACAATAGCCATACTTCTTTAAAACAAATGATTGCACCGACTTCGAAATTCCCACCACGCACGCAGTTGTGTACCAAAGGGACATGGCTAGCGCCTTAATGTAATCAGTATGCAAAATAACTTGAGGTAGTGCGACTTAAAATTTACCGCCATGAAACTTGTGGACAGCTTTTAAACTCCTGGCAAGTCAAAAGGTAACTGGAGTCATTTGCGATCCAAAGAACGGGAATACTTTGTCGTTGTTTCGACAAGTCGCGAGGTTAAGGTTCAGAGAAACCATTTAAACTTGATTGATGGGGGGTTTGTGTTTGACAAGAAAGTTCATTGTCATTATATATTGATTGAGCAGCCCTGAAACATTAGCTGGTTATAACATGTTTAGTTGTTGTGTTTTCCGCATCTAGGAACTTCTCGAATTATAAATCAGCGAAAACGGAGTAAATCGATAAAGAACTACAGACTGATTAGCATAATCTGATCATTAATGGGTAGTTTTACACTAATGATGTGGTGACCTGGGCCTGACTTTCTTCCGGGAAATGGCCGTTGCAAATAGGTTTGTTTTGGAAGCGGTTCAGGATTTAATATATTTGGCACGATGTGCGTAAGTAGGGTTTTTATCATTATCTACATCTGTAGTTTTATCTGGACTTGGATTTGTAAGCCCATCTCTTGTGTGTAAAACTAGTTTTTTATTATTCTATGAAATATTTTAGAAAAAGCATAATGCTCGCAGCAGTTTACGAGGAGTCTGCTCTTGTATTGTTCTATAAAATCATTCACTAGCTTTTCACTCTCTGCTCTTTTTCCCGAATTTGTTGATGAGAAATGAATGTAAATTAGTTTTGAACTTAGTTCAGTTTTATGAGTTTTAGCGACTGCTCGAGTCTCTCAGATCTTTTTATTTAGATAAAGAATTAAGACAAAGATTATCAGTATCTTTCATATAAATGCCTGAGCTATAAGTTTTGTTCTACAGAACAGCCAAGTTAAGACTTAGTTTATCACCTCTATAGTGCTGCAAATACACTGAAGAGACGCTTGCAGAGAAAAAAAATAGAATGCAGGATAGGAAAAGAAATTTTGTTCTTTGGTTCAGAGTACTATCTGGTCATTGATAGCTCACTATCCAAAGCCTGTTTGTCCAAGCGCACTTTGACTTCAAATGAACCAGGATGGTGGCCCAGGAACAAGCGCTACTGCGTGACCACTGACTGAGCCAACGCCTCTTTGCTCTGGACTTGACGACGCCTCTAGCTATAGTTGCATGTGTGACGCATGTGCAAGCTACTTGTGCCCTCTCCCATCCTTTGGACTGGGGTGTCTCCTCCCGAATAGACAAGTCTTGTACCATTTGCTTACGCCTCTTGGCCTTTCATGTTTCCCTGTGCCTCTGGTCTCGGCCCACCTCCAACATCTTGGAGTCTTAGACCGTTGTTCTTTGGGCTTACATCGCTTGGGTGTGGCAAAATGGCCAGTTCTGTATTCTTGACCGAGTTTTTGTTATCGTTTCGTTTCACCTTTCCTTTCCGAAAATGCTTTCTTTGGCAATGGCTGTTTCATGCAATTGCGTTTATCTTCTTGCTCAAACGTTACAATTTTCTTGTTAAAACGCTACTGTTTTTTCTTGTTGAAACGCTACAATTTTTTGTTGAAACGCTACGGTTTTTCTTGTTGAAACGCTACAATATTTTTTGTTGAAACGCTACGGTTTTTCTTGTTGAAACGCTCTTACTTTTATCAAACGCTACGATGTTCTTCCCCAAACGCTACGTTTAGTTAGAAAAGTCTTATTACTGTTTTACAACGCTTAAGGTGCGAGGCTTTATTTTGTTGCATGCTAATTCAAAATAGTGTAAAGATTATTCTGACACCATTATATGTATACTTCGATCGACTTTCATCAGAGCGTAATTCTATCCCTTAAGACAACACACCTATCTTTTGTCGAATGGATTGTACAAACTCGGCAGCATCTAGCTACCAGTTTTTTGTTGAGTACATATTCTTTGTCCTTATTTTATAATATACTCAAATTATGCCTTTGTCCGACAATATAGAAACAGTGTGACGTCTCCTTTTCTTTTGGTTTTTGCATTTTTTGCTGCTAGGGCTGTGGAAAGTGCACCGGAAGTGGCTACTCAAGGAGAAACTGTGGAGGAGTGATCGCCCAGAGATCAACTTATGATCACCAGCGGAGAACCATTGAATAAAATATACTCTTAACGTGTTGTTTGTCTGATAAAGCTAAATCAAAAGAAAAAATCTAAAGCAAAAGTTGGACTGTTTTTACATGTAGTATGGCTAAATAGTAGGTTTTCAAAAAAGGATTATTATTTTATAGCAAATTGGGGCGTGGCTAAAAAGATACATTTGATGGATGAGGTGGAAAGGGGCGGAGGGGGGGGGGGGGGAATTAGCAATTTTGATTTGATTGGTTACAAATGTCAGTTTTTAATGTGTCGACCATTTACACTACTTGTAAGGGACAGATCCTTAGAAAGATAATGACTCGGGGGGGGGGGGGAGGAGATTGGTTAACCAACCATTTAAAAAAGCAACATCCACTGAAGATACTGTCGAGTTAATTTGGTTTTTGAAAAAGGCAAGGTTAAAAAACATTTATATTATAAATTATAGTTAATGTTCTGTTCTGACTCACTGTTTGTGTGAAACTCAGCAAAAAACATGTTGTTCTCTGAAAACTATAAAAATGTAACTTGGCCAAAAAGAAATCAAATTTATTTGAAGTTTGAAAAGATGGAATTTTCACGTGCGTTTTCCACGTTTTTAAGTTGGTTCTGGCTGCATATTTTTCAGTCTTAAACAACCTAATTTTTAAAATTTCCCGGGCGTTACACTAAATATAAGGGACAGAACATTGGAATAATGGGGGCTGGGAGTGGCTGGTGGTTGTTGGTTAACTATTTAAGAAAAGCAACATTCTCTGACGTGCATCTTAACGAAGATGCAGATAAAAAAAAAAAGATGGAAGATTAAAAACAAGTAACCTGTAGATAGTCCTTCTCCCCTTCAATAGCACCCTTCCGCAAAAAAAAAAAAGAAAAAAAAAAAAACCTGCTACGGGCCATACTGCATAAGATACCACTTGATCTCTTCCCCAGTCGTTTTGGCGGTCCGAGGACAAAAAAAAAAAGAGGAGGGGGGGAGGAGAAGGGAAAAGAGGAAACGAGCCATTTCTATAAGAACCTATTTAGGGTAAATTGAAAGGATTATGGTTCCTTAGTTTTTATGCGGGTTAAGTTTTTACTGTACGTACCTTGCAACACCCAGCAACTAGTTATAATGCGCACAGGCTTTTAACCCTCCACAAGGACAGGGCACA
>JAOBAT010114668.1:0-14112 GCA_026413305.1 Hydrozoanthus tunicans
TCTAGATATAAAGTAGGAATGACGTCACGCAAAACGTCGAACTTTTCGTGGAGACTTTGTTTCTTTGAAAAATGTTGATTCAGTTGTTAACGTTTTGAAAATGTTTCTAAAAGGAATAAAACAGCGTCGCGCGTGTTTGTATCCAGTTTTAGAAAGGACGCAGCAGAACACTCGAAAGCGTTGAGAGAAAACGAGGCGAGCGGTACTTATTAACACAAATATTACTGCCAACACGAAAAGGGTATATTATAACTAACAATAAAAAATAGTACTTAACAATGCCATCTGATAACTTTTCAGTGTCAGTGTTGATTTTATCCGTTAATGAGGTTTATATACAAACACCTTTATAAGAATAATTTGTTGAATTATAAAATTTTAGTTTCCAAACCAATAGAAAATTGAAGGGTTCTGGTTTGGGAGAACACAAAGGTCTTTGCCAATTTATACTTTGGTTGTTAACACCGTAAACGAGCGGAGCTGGAACATCGCGCTTTTGTATTGTTTCAGTCATTTGTATATGAAATTTTGATTATTACCATATCTCATCTCCAGGCTTTCGGCAGTGACACCAGTGATAATGTTAGTACGGAGTTCTCTTTCTTACAGTGTAATTTCGAGCTCGTAAAGGTTTCCTACAAAATAAGTGATATCATAAGTTTTGTTCGATCATTGGACTCTGGGGTGGTTGGGTGCTTGGGCAACGTCCGTCGGTCGAGTGGAAGAACTCCTTCTTTCCAATTGACAAAATAAAAGGTTTTGATTGCGAATCGTCTAAAATGGGAAAACCGCTGTAAATCACTTTTCTACATAACCAAGGTAGCTTTATACCAACTTTGATATCTTACCTCTAAAAAATCAGAGCTTCTACAAAATTGGGGATATGGGAGCTTAAAATCAATTTATAAGAAAAATGTTACTGTTGTGTGTTAAAGAACAACAACAACTTTATTTACCCTTATAATGCAACTGGTTTGATAATACATTTACTACATTTTCTAAAGGGTTTGGCTTCCCAAAATAACTATAAAGTTAAAGTACTGGGTGGCCAACGATGAGAAAGGGAAAACGTTTTCTGCAAAATGGCTGAGCTGCAGTAAAAGGAAGAACTGAAAACGTTCTGTTGTCGCACCTAAACATTGTCTTGTACCTTACGTTCAAAAAAAAGACAGAAATCAGCGTAAGGAAGTTCCTTTTAACCATCACAATCGTAATCTATATCGAACTTCAGTGACTGGGACTCAGTTCCTCATTCAGTCTCAGCTCAAGGGACTGGACTGGTTAGAGTTTAGGCACTGTCCTGAGAAGAACTTTTTGAGATGTTTTAGCTTTTGTTATTTATTCACTTTTAGTGTACAATAAAGAGTTTGTTTTAGTACTAAGAGATGACCCAGCTCCGCTACTTTCCAAAGTTTCGATCCACTTTCTGGACCACCATCAGGGAATTTTTGAAACCAAATAATCTGACACAACTTCAAAATTAACCACCATCTTCTTAGCGGACACATTCACGTTCTTCAATTAGACAGCAAAATTCATTTACCTTGATACCGACGTTTCACATGTTGGAGTCCAATTTTTGTTTACACTCTATTTTGGTGTTTCACATGTGGGAGTCAAATTTTTATTTACATTCTATTTAGATGTTTCACATGTGGGAGCTAACTTTTCGATCCATAATATTGTATCGATGTTGTTTTTAATCCGTAGTTTTTGAGTTTTGTCAACTCTTTCTTAGATTTACCACTCATTGAGTACTTACACTGAAGAGTACTCGTTTCAATTAATTCAAATTTGTAAATTTCTCTACTCGCAGGAGACATGGTCGGAAAGGGCGGAATCCGCCAAGAGGAGGCTAAATGAGCGGTCAAGGCGCCCTGATCGTACCTCGAGGCCTGACAGGGAGCGGGAAGGACAGCTGAACAAGGAGCAGGCCACGTCTCAGACTAACCTGACCGACTCGGACGTCAAGTACATCAAATACTCCAAGCTCGATGTGGAGAACGACAGGGTTGAGCTGTTAGCAGCTGCGGATTATGATCCGGAACCGCTGCCCAGTAGGACAGCATATGGAGCCGGGTATAGCAGATCATTCACTGCTCGGCCGCCACAAAATATATTCGACGATATTTAAACTGCATAACTTTGTTCTAGGTCATTATGTACAAGTAACATAATTGTTTTTGACCGCTGACCAACAGGGCGGCATATGGTACTGGGTAGTTGCAGTTGTTCAGGGCCACCATGTTTAGTTGTAGCTCACAGCCGTTTGTTATGATTGGTGGAACTGTCGTTGCCTTTAATGTGTGCATCCTTGAGACCCTCTTCCAACTGCTTTTTAAGGTGTAACTGCTCTAATTTAGCAGCTTTTTTTCGCATCTTTCCCAGTTTCAATGAAAAGTACGCGGTAAAATGAAACGTAAGCTTTTCACATTTTGACGTTGTTGGAATACTGGAGCCGGAAGTCAATGCAAAATACGGAGGTGGTTGAACTTTTTTCGTATTTTGTTTTGTTGAAATGATGAAAGTGCCCAACCACTCTTGCGTCGACGTCACAATATTGAGCACTGCAATTGTCGGCGCCATCAGGATTATGCAATCGTCATTAGCAGTGTCTTTTTTACACGAGGTGATAGACCTCGATTGTCGCGCCGTGTAACTTTCTTTTTATTTTATAGATATGTAATCGTTTTATTAGCATTGTCATCATCGCCATCATAAGAAATGTAATCTAACCATCGTCGTTATCATCATCATCATAACCATCAGCGCTGTCATTTGTCTTAGCATTGTCATCATTAACAACATTAGCATTGTCGGTATAACCGTCATAAGCATTGCCATTTTCTTTTTGATGGAGTTAAAAAAGACACTTGTTGTTGCCAGGCTTCTGAGAACATTTGGGCCAAGAACAGGTATCTTCAAATTGTTGGGCCCTTTTCGTTTATGCAGTTTCTTTTGTAAGCGACGAACTATAGTTTGTTGGCCCGGGACTAGGGCCTTGAGACGCCTTTGACGTGAGGTTTTTTTCACGTTTGGATAACCACACCGGTGTCATATTGCTTGTTCCTGGCGAGCCAGTAAAATAGCAAACTTTTTAAGGGGAACGATTCTTAAGGGACTACTACAGTAAATCTTGGAAAGCAAGTAACTCTTTCAGTCCTAGTTGTTTATTAACATCCAACTTCTCCTTATATAACACATACAAAATAATACATTTGGTAATTTATCAAACAAAGGGAACTAAAATAAAAAGTTCTAAATTTTTTCAAAGAAAAGTGTTAGCCTTAATTGGGTGCACTTACTAAACAGCTTGGATTGAAAAGGTTAACACGAGCTATTACAGTTTGATCTTAAACAAATTTTAATATACTAAATTTTATTTATTATGTATGTATTAAATAAAAAGGATGATATTTCCAATAAAGTGAAAAGGATAGTTCGTTGTGGAGGATAAATAAATGGTACTTTGCAGATTATCTAGCAATTATAATCATATCGTTCATCGAGTTATGGTAGTAATCGCGAGACAACTGAATAAGTATCCTTGATTAAAAGTAGTGGCAATTCTTCACAAAATTTTGTACTAATTTTCGCCAAACGGTGAAAGTATTTACAGTTTTGATGCTACAAAGAATTTTGTTGTCGTTTTGGAACACTTTCAGCAAGTTTCAATTTATAAACAAAAATGTAGCCATGTGTATTTTATTTTCGCGACCAATACAACTTCAGAAACTGGGAAGGAACTTCTAAATAAATTGTTTCAAGTGTCCATGACACTGGTACATTATATCGGTTTTGAACAATCTAGGGGACAAAAGGAGAACGTGTGTGTGTGCATTTCCCAAACTAGATCGTAAGTGCCCATGACATGAAATATTTTGTTACCTCGGTGGATAGACCCTGCCAAATAAAGGAATAGCGGTGACATGTTTGTCAAAGTTCTTAACGGTTCTTTAGATATTTCAAAACAGTCCAAAAAAAAAAAAGTCCAGTCCAAGTTTTACCCGAAGCCCTTTCTAGAACCTTGATATGAAAAAAAAAATCCAGTAAATAGACCTTGTCAAATAAAGGAACAGCGGTGACAAATTTTTGTCAAAAGTTTTGATGGTTCTTTAGATATTTCAGAACATAGTCCAAAAAAATAGTCCAGTCCAATTTTTACCCGAAGCCCTTTCTAGAACCTTGAAATGAAAAAAAAAATCCTTCAGTAAATAGACCTTGCTAAATAAACGAATAGCGGTGAAAAATTTTTGTCAAAATCTTTTATGGTTTTCGAGATGTTAACATTTAATGTTTTCAACTGATGACGTCGCTGCGTGTACAGGCAAATTTTCAATTTTCTAAAAATATGCTGCAAACACATAACCTTTAGATGAATTTAAGCCAATCTTCGACTGATGATGTATCTCGAGGTTTTCTTAGAGTAGTTATTATTTTTCGTTGTCAGTTTGTTTCGTTGGACTGGTAACCCGAAAGTTTGCCTTTACGTGCAATGACGTCATCAGTCGAAAAACTTAAGTGTTAGTATCTCGAGAACCATAATATATTTCGACATAATTTTTTCAACCCTATTCCTAATTTAACAAGGTCTGTCTACAAATATAACAAAATATTTCATGTCGAAGGCACTTTAAACTACCAAGCATCGAGCACAATTGCAAAAGAGCACGCAGAGACTGATTCATGCTTGAAGAAAGGTTTATTAACCACTTGAAATAACGCTGTTCAACGTGTATTTACAAAGCAGTGCTAGGGTTGGAAGCGAAGAGGCAACAAACATCAAGTTATTTCGTGCCCAGTCAATTTCTCGGCTCGGAGAGGCACAAGGTGAACACGCCTTTTGAGCGAACAGACGAAAGCTGACTGGCAGCGAGATACGAGCTGAGGACGAGGCTTGGTTGGAAAAACACGCGAGTCACAGTTAAGACACTTAACTTTAAAAAGAAAATAAATTAACTTAACTAATAAAAGATATACTAAATTAAATTCTAAAACATTTTCTTTAGTTTGCTCTTTAACGCATTCATTCTAAAATCGCAGTAGACTTGTTGAATCTGATTGGCTCAGAACAGTAAGATTAATCCTAAATCGCACTATTTTGAACTCGAAATTGCATCTTCAGCCATTCACAAACAAGCAATAAATAGAACTGTCAGTGAGAATTCTGGAGTCTACTGCTATAGATCAATCACATTGCATATAATTAACTTTATCTCATGTATTTTGCTCTGAAATCATACTAGACTTCAAATCAAACTCACGCCACTCGTTTGACTTTGAAATCACTTGTGTTTTCAGGCCAATTTGCATTCCACTCTGTTCAATTATTATTAAACGACGCTACCTGTATCCAAAGAAAACACGGGCTAGGAAGCAGCCCTATTCAGTTTCCAAAACATACTTAAATACGTCAGCCAATCAAATCGTTTTCTTTATTGTTAGTTTTATATAAAGAACAGCCTAAAGTAATTGCTAATATGCCTTAGCTATAGTAATATTGGGGGGAACTTCTCTTGTTTTTGAATTTACTTTTTACAAAATTTTGAGCACTATTAGAAGGGAATTTAGTATCTGTAAGACCCTCGTGCCAACGAAGAAACACCCAAGTTTGAAAGTCTCAATATTCCTTTGGGTCTTGGCAATGCACCATTTCTGTTGTTTGCTGCATGTAAGCAGCAAAATATTTCGGAACAATTTGATAATCAGATTTGTGCAGTGTTCGGAACAAAATATTTTAAGCGTTACATTTTCTAAGCTTCGTAAATAAATAGAGAATATTTCACGGTGGCGTGAACATATGAAGTTTATCTTCAAGAGGAAAAAGTGAAATCTTTTTTCCACGAGGAGATAAACTTTATAAAATTATGTTCGCGCCAACGTGTGATTTTCTTTTCATTATACAGATACGAGTGTTTTTTGTGCCGAAATGAGCAGAAAAAAAAAGAAATTGAGACAGCAATATCTTCACTAGTGAGGATATGGAAAATGTGTCACTAGTTTCCCGGATGTATTTTCGTATGACATCTACGAGTGGCGTTTTTTTACAGTAAAACACTCATATCTATTTAATAAAACACAATACATACATATGGTCGCCGATAGTAAACGTTTAAATACACAAATTACAAGTGCGAAATATTCAAAAAGTAATGTGGCGTATGACTATCGAGTTCGACCGAACCCAATATTAAAAGTTGTCGGGAAGATCACCCAAAACTTGGCGGAATAAAAAGATTGTTGGGCGAAGACAGATCTTCTAATTGTTTTACTACAGTGAAATAATAAAAAAGTTACTAGGTAATTGAGCTATAATAGAACAATAAAAAAATGTATGGCAAGTGGAAAGCTGCTGTGTTGTTTTCAATTGTATTTCGAGTTTGCTTCCAATCATGTATTCCAAAAGAAAAATGGATCGGCACTTGAACCAAATGCGGGTATGTGGTTGGCAAATTGTTTCAGAGTAAAAACATTTTAGGGCTTAGATTTGCCGCCGTCTTTTCGGTACTTTTAAAATTTGAAAGTAAAATATACCTACATTCTTTGACTTTGCAAATGCAATCAAATTATAAAAAATTCTGTATCTGTAAAAATTTCTTTTATATATCTATAAAATTTATAATGCATCCAAGCTCTGCCCAAAAGTGGGGATTTGACTTGGGTTAGGGCACTGTTTCTTCCCCCCTGCTTTTTCGCAAAAAGGTTTTGGTTAATTCTGTCCCCCCAATACCTATTGAAAGCCGCTCCCTCCGGCGAAACGAGACTAACGAATCTTCCCTTGACGGCCATAACATTGTTAACTGTACTTTTTCGACAACTAAATTGCAAAACGTCGATAAAACGCTTATTTCACATGGAGCATTTCACTCCCCAAATTGATCCTCTGTAATATCTCGTGTCCACTGGCCTTGCTACCTTTGAGAACAAGCAGCTATTCACAGCAATCCCTAAAAGTTCTTTCTTGAGTGCTTCAAGTCCTTCGGCGTTCAAGAGTCCAAACACGTCTAGTTTCACGAGTGCAGGCATTCTGGCACATAAACTGATGTTGAAAGCAAAACGCCAAAGTTTAAAATAGAACAAAACAGGACAATAATGCATTACTGAGCAACTTTAAAATCAAGTTTCATTCGCACGGGGATATCTTCTATTCATCCATTACAAGATCTATGCTAAAAGCGAACTAAAAATATTACAAAGTGTTTCTTACAAAGAAAATTAACATGAAAGGGGAGATAGAATTTCAAAAAAAGGAAACTATAATGAATAAGACACAGTTGGTGGTGGAAACTGCATGGAACAAATTTATTTCAAAACTGGATAAACAAATTCAAAACTGTATAAAACTGAGCCATGTGCTCGACACAACAATAAACAAAATTCTATGGCTTCCGCGCTAAGTAGATATTGCCACTATCCACCTCAACTGAAATAGAGTAAGTGTTAGGTATGCTGTTAACGGGCTTAATGTAGCTGTAACTAGGGAACTCAAAACACGGGGACGGTAACATCGACGAAAACAGCCTACAAAAACTCACTTCTCGCCTGCTTTCTTTGATCGCGTATGGCTAGTTTACTTTCTCATTTATCCGAATTACGCTTTGCGGACAGAAAAAGAAGAGACAAATTAAGAGTTACGAAAATTTTTCTGTAGGTCTTTACCGTAATAGTAAAAACCTTCAAAACTGAGCTTTTCACGTTGTAATTTTCAACATTGTATTCACTATTGTTTGCTGTCTTCTCGTATCTTAAGGCCAATAATACATTTACCTGAACGAAGCTGGTGATAAACTGTAGCACCGACTTAGGCTCAGCTGTTGCAAGTACTTCAGTTTCAGAAGCAACTCAATCGTCGCGTCAGTGAGATAGATGCAGTCACTGAAAGAAGAGAAAATTTATGATTAAAAAGACACTGCTAAAATCTGATACGATGAAAGAAGAAAATTACGCGAGAGCCTAGGATGAAAAAGATTCACTGAACGATTAAAAAGGGTTGTAAGTTCTCTACGCGTAGTCCGGCACTAGCTTTACGAACGCACGTTTAAGTAACGACAAAAGTAATACACAAAGACAGTCAGTTATTGACATTTTTGACTAGAGGACTCACGGGTGAACAGGTAATAGGACTTGAGGTCTTCTTCGAGATCTGCTACCCGCGACCTACGGTTTAACGTCTAACGGCCCTTCAGATTTTATTACAAGCGTAGCATATTCCTTAGTTATTTCAAGAACCCGAGTGACGGCCCACCGAGCTCGTACCTACTGCACAGTAAACGGGCGCCTCGTCAAACGGGCTAACCTAGCGGTGGTAAAACACCTCTCATATATCTGATACCCGCTTTCTCCTAAAGCCGTGGTTACACGGTGCTACATTGCATGCAACGTTGCGCGCAACTGAAACCCTTCGTGTAGCCACACGGTGAAACCGTTGCATGCAACGTTGCACCGTATAGCCACGGCTTAAATAATGTCCTTTTTAAGTTTTAACTCTAAAACTTTGGTTCTAATCCAAACCCTAAGGGGGAGGGGATCGGGGTGGTAGGTGAGTACAGAGATTGACCCGAAAATCCCGCCTTACCTCAAGTCTAAATGGGTGATATCCGGACAGGTCTTTACTAATTTTCCTAAAGCTGCAATAAAAGATAAAAATACGAAAATAATTAATAAAATTAAAAAAGCAAAACTTTTTGTGAACAGTATACGAGGTTATTTTAAGAAATTTACTGATACCAGTTGGTCTGTCTTTTCATTTCATTTCGCGTAAAATTTCTCTTTTGTTTATGCTGGTAGAGGAAAAGAAAGAAACAGTCAAGCTTTTATCCAACTTTTATGTTCTCATCTGTTTGATTGCTTTCTTTCTATGGTGCTCTCACATTACATCTTTTACTTAAGTACCCGGCACAGCCATCAACTTTACTTTGCTCGCCTGCGGCTCGGCGTTTTTCTCTAAGCACTTCTTTCGTGAACTTATGTTTTCACGCGTGTTTCAATCTCTGAACTTGAAAAGAGCGCATGCGCTAGTTTTTTTATTTCTTTAATATACGTACTTTGCCAAACCATCTACTTTAACCCTTCCCTAAACCATTTTAACTCACTTCCCTCGTTCGTGTACTACTCACCCTCATCTGTAAGCGTATCACGGCATCCACTAAGGTTAAGCTGTCTGAGGTCTGGTAAATTCTGTATAAGCTATCAAAACACAGATAAAATGTTTCCTTATGAATTGTAAGCAAGATTCGCAACACAGAAGATAAAGATTTTTATTAAGGCCCGTTTACACGAGCAATTTTTCCTTGACAAGGGAAAATTGCTCGTGTAAATGGGCCTTAAGACATGCAACTATCCCCTGACAAGCATACGAAACGGAGGCCTATAGTGAAACAACAGATTAGTATTTATAACTTATAACTATATATAAAAAAATATAACTTATAAATAAAAATCGTTTGAATTGTTCTTGACTATTTTCACTAAAATTCTCGTGCAAATGATCAACAAGTTTTCCATTACAATTTTCCATTGACAAACTGTCCTTGTTCGTGTAGACGACGAGCAAGTGTTCCTTGACAAGTTTTCAGTTTGGCCTGGGCATCATATCCTTGCCGCAATTTCCTTGTTGTCCGTCTACACGAGCAAATTTCAGATTTGACAATTTTTCCTTGTCAAAGGAAAAGCTAGCATGCCCACTTTTCCTTGACAAGGAGAATTTGTCCAATATTCTCCATCTACACGAGCAATTTTTCCTTGTCAAGGGAAAATTGCTCGTGTAAATGGGCCTTAAGATATGCAACTATCCCCTGACAAGCATACGAAACGGAGGCCTATAGTGAAACAACGGATTAGTATAACTTATAACTATATATAATAAAAACATAACTTGTATACTGAGATAATAATCATTTGAACTGATCTTACTTGCTGAATAGCGTCGTCTCTAAGATTCGTCCAAGCAAGATTGAGTCGTGTAAGCCTGTGAAACATACATAGATATTGTTAAACTTTTCAATTTGGCATTTTGACACTCATGCACAGCGCGTACATCCCAATGTTTTGGCGGGCCACAGGTCTTACGAATTTCACCAAATCCTGTCGCCCGGACAAAACAATGGGAAATAAACACTGAAAATCATAACGAATTACCATACAACGGCAAGAACAACTTTATATCTCGGAAACCATAACACTTGTAAGACCTGTGGCCCCCCTGTGGCCAGCCAAAACATTGGGATATACACACTGAGCATGACTGTGAAACTGCCTTATAAGCGCACACATAGACCGTATGAAGAACTACAACAATTTTCCTGGTTGGTAATTTAACCCTGGTTAGCAGCCAACCAGATGAGTGAAGTGGAACTCATTCAATGTCGCAACACGTTAGGTTGTGATGGAATAAGATGGACAGTGTTGGATGCGAGAGAGTTCAAACAAAAACCCCAAAAAGCTATCAAACAAGTTGAAGGGTAGATCTTTATGTCATACAAGTTGTGTAATGTTCGAGATTTCACAGTTTTGACGATGTTGTGTAAATATTGACCCACATTTAGTTTCATCATCCAACACGATCTAATAACATGGTTTCAAATCAAACAAATTTGTTAAGTCCAACAACGTTAGATGATTTTTCATCCGTACTGACTGGCCATCAAAGACGGGGAGAATACAGGATATGTACTTGTATGGCATAAATGGACCAGCTCCGACAGTGTGGCTTCATAGCTCAGTTAGTTAGAGTGCTGCACCGGTATCGCAGAGGTCACGGGTTCGAATCCTGTTTAAACCTGAATATTTTTTTAGTCTCTTTCGCAATTGCTTAAATTGCGTACACAACCGCGAAGATCGTATCATAATATCATTGCATACAACCGCCGTACAAATAATAATAACTAAGATATATAAATTAAGTTTAGAACTTCGGTTAATTGTTACCTCTTACATCCATTGACCAATGCCTTTATTCCAGATGACGTCACATTACGACACATGGCCAGGTTGAGTACTTCGAGTAAGTGACACTCACTTATGGCTCTGGAAACATGTACCAAAAATAAATTAATATGATTTCCAGGTAGGTTTATACCATAACACGGAAGACGCTATAGAGACAGCAAGACAATATACTGAATTTATTACAATCAGTTTTCATTATTTCTATTTGTTGAATGGTTGAGCTTATACTCAATGAAGAACCAAATACAAGGTTTTCTTGTTAACTGGCCCTCATGTTTTAAATAACAACTAACGTTAGAACTTAGTGTTTTGAAGGGGAGACGAAGTGTCAATTGAGACTTGAACGCGCGAGTGAAGAAAAAGCCTGGGGAGAGAGAGAGCTCTTTCTTTTGCTAGCGCGTTTAACTCGCTCCAATGGCGCTTTGCCTCTCCACTAAAAAAACAGCCGCTACCCAGGCTAGTTAGAACGATGTTTAGCCCAAATATATCAGTAGACCAGCCATTTAAGGCAACTAAAATCGAAAGGGGCACTGCTCTAGTCTTAAGCCTGCTTCCCATATAAACGTAAACCCTCGCAAACAGTCGCAAACTGTTTGCGGAGGAATGTTTGCGAGCCAACGCAAATCGTTTGCGTTAATGGGAATAAACTTTATCATTTGTTCCCGACAAGATGAGACGATCGCAAATAATCGCCAATCGGTCGCAAACGCTTTGCGAAGACATTCCCATATCACCTGTTTGCCATTGTCACGTCCCAAACAGTCGCAGACCTGCCGTAAAGATAGAAAATATTTTATTTTTACGACTTGTTTGCGATAGGCTCATCTTGTCTGGAGCAAATGGTAAAATATATTCTCATTAACGCTAGCGATATGCGTTGGCTCGCAAACATCCCTCCGCAAACTGCTTGCGACTGTTTGCGACGATTTGCATGGCAAGCGTCTCTAAAATTGGGGAAGAGCAAAAACTGAAATGAGGGGGGGGGGGAAGAAATGCTCACTTTAGGGCCTACTCTAGTCTTACCTGAGAACACTTGAAGAGACGTCACAACATTCAAGACTCAAGTATTTTAGTCTTTTCATGTGCTGTAAATATATCATAGGAAAGAATGTACTCAGTTGAAGATAGGAAGTCTTGACCAGTCATTAAACTAAACTTTTACAAGAAATTTCCAGTTGAAAGTTAAGCTTAACACATAGGCCTGAATTTAAATGTGCTAAAAAATATAATTGCAATACATGGACTTTATATTATCACCAGCACCATTATCAATAATTATCACCATCATAATTGTTGATCAGCATCTCACTTATTACATTTATCATCATCTACACTGACCACATTTATCATCGTTTACACTGACCACGTTTATAATCATTGTCACTGACCATCATTATCATCATCACTGACATTTATCATCATCTACACATTTATCATTATCATGATCACTGACCACATTACAATCATCATCACTAACCACCATTATCATCTTCACTGCAGACATCATTTATCATCATCTACACCAACCACATTTATCATCATTTGCCCTTATCATTATCCATTTATCATCTACACCGACCATGTTTATAATCATCATCATTTACAGCCATTATCATCATCAATGACAACATTTATCACCATCTACATTGACCACGTTTGTAATCATCATCACTGACAATGTTTATCATCATCTACACTGACCACATTTGTCATTATCATGATAACTGACCATATTTACAATCATCATCACTAGCCACCATTATCATCTTCACTGCAGACATCATTTATCATCATCTACACCAACCACATTTATCATCATTTGCCCTTATCATTATCCATTTATCATCTACACCGACCATGTTTATAATCATCATCATTTACAGCCATTATCATCATCAATGACAACATTTATCACCATCTACATTGACCACGTTTGTAATCATCATCACTGACAATGTTTATCATCATCTACACTGACCACATTTATCATTATCATGATAACTGACCATATTTACAATCATCATCACTAACCACCATTATCATCTTCACTGCAGACATCATTTACCATCATCTACACTGACTGCATTTATCATTATTATCACTGACCATGTTTACAATCATCATCATTTATTGCCACTATCATCAGCACTGACAACATTTATCATCCTCTCACTGACCACATTTGTAATCATCAGCACTGACCATGTTTATCATCTCTACAATGACCATATTTATCAGTATCATGATAACTGATATTCATAATCACTAACCACCATTATCATCATCACTGCAGACATCATTTATCATCATATACACCGACCACATTTATCATCATTTACACTGACCATGTTTATCCTTATCATCATCACTGACAACATTTATCATCCTCTACACTGACCATGTTTGTAATCATCATCACTGACCATGTTTATCATCATCTTCACTGACTGTATTTATCATTATCATGATAACTGACCACGTTTATAATCATCATCACCACACTTTCTATCAATGACCATCACCACTATTATCATGTCATTGATCATTATCATCATTTATAAATGATCATCTCTGATAACTGCCACTATCATAATTATCATTGATCAGCATTGAGTGTGTTGCATAAAAAATGATGTTGATAACTTTACTGTGATCACTGGCAGTCAGCATTGACAAAGGTGTGTAAAATCTTAAGCTAGTTTTGACCTACACTGCATGAAAGTACATACCATTAGTAAACACAACAGACTGTCTCCTTCAAATGTGCACAGCGAAGCATCCATGTACCTAACACTAAGGAGCGTTTCACTGAAAGCCAAGGGTAAAACATTGCTTATACAAAGTATTTAGTATTGGAGAAAAAATAAAAATGAGCTAATACAAGTGAATTGTAACAGAAATATAATCCTGGACAGATTCATGCTGATAGTGTTTGCACAAAACATTTACACCCATGCATACATGTTCATTTAACTCTCTAACTGAAGTTATTTAGCAGATAATCCATAACTGTTCTATCAGAATTCAGCCAAGATAGTTTCAAGAAGGTATATGTGTGACCCTCCCCTACACTTACATCTGATCTAGTGTAGTAGTAGTAATAGCTTTATTGGCATGATATAAAAACTTTTACATATTGCCAAAGCATTATTTCACATAACACAT
>JAOBAT010114679.1:0-14108 GCA_026413305.1 Hydrozoanthus tunicans
AACAGTTTTTAAGAGTGGAGGGTACAGGATTTACAACCATAGGGTTAATCTAGCAATCCTGCACCCTTCTAGATTTACATATACATACAGGGGCTGTAGAGGTTTAACGGAGATGTTGATTATATTACTTCACATAGGTGAACAAAAGATTAATATATGATAATAGTTAACGTTTTTCGGAAGCAGGAATACTTTAAAGTTTGGAGTGGTATATTATATTACATATATTTTTGCTCACGCTCGTGTTTAAAGTGTCCAGAAATATAGCCTATTCTTTAAACTTTCAATCTTGAATCTTGCGTTCCTAGCATTTTGATTGGCTCAGTTGATCTCATTATCAGCTCATGATACCAAAGAACCTTACGTGGAAAGTGTTGCCAAGCAGAGAAATGGAGGCAAACAAATTGTATAAGTTTCAATTAATGCAAGTATTGAAGATTTTTGAGAAATTTTTAAAAATCGGATGGAATAAAACATGCCCTTAATCGGCAGCATTCGCGCTTCACTCCTTGTTGCTATCGCGTTTTCTTATATACAACGGAGTTCCTGGAATAACTCATTAATTATTAAATAGTCTTAAAATATATCGTTTTCCATTGTAAACACTACACTCGTTAAAACTGAAATATAGGTAGCACAGAGGCCCAAATAGGCTATTTGGCAGTTTAAAGCTTCCTGATTAAATGTAGTATAGCATTATTTGATTGTCTCATGCCCACAGTTAATTTCCAACTATATTTTTCCATACGGGCTGCAAGACTTGTTTATCAAACAGTATGCAAATCAGCCATTTTCTTCGCTTCCTTAACTTCTTCGTCTTTATCATTAACGACTCGCTTAAGAAGGGACCGCAGTCATGACGACTCAGAAACGACGCATAATAAATTATTCACGCGTTTCAAGTGTAAGTTTTGAATAGCTGTTTAGTTAACTTGCATGGAATCTCAAACGCATCTATGAGTATGAGCTATCAGTTCTGATAAAAAATGTGCGGCCTTTCATTTTCAAGCACTCCAAACTTTTCTTTACCTCCTAACGAACTGCATTTTTTCTCCACCCGACACCGCAAAGAAGCTTATATTTTATACTTGCCTGTGTTTCCTTTCGGCAGCTAGGGCAGTTAATAGTATGCTTGGTCTGCCCGTCTTGGTCTTGCTTCAACAGTTTCTCCACACAGCGTTTACAGAACGTGTGCAAGCAACTCAACACTCGTGGATCAACAAATGTCTCCATACACACGGGACATTCGAAGTTGTCGAACCGTTGTTCAAGCTTTTCAATCAACTGTTCCGCCATCGTGTTTCTTACGTAGCCGTTCTGTCTCTAGAACAAAGAATCGCACAATGTAGGTAACTTTTTGACAACCGTGCTGCATGATGGGAAAATCGGTGTTGGTACAGAGAAAAAAGGAAACTCCGCAAAAAATTCACGATTTTGTACCAGCTTTTTGGGTTAAATTCCTGGTCTGGATATGCATTTTTTGATATCTTTTAGCAGCTTAAAGGAATCCTCCATTACAAATAAAAGCTATTTATTCAGTCCTGAGAGTTGAAATAATTGCATAATTGAAATTTAAACGATTTTAGCGAAGTGCAGTTTCAGTCTTAGGTTTTTAGCTGGTAAACTGTCCAAGAGTTTTGTTCGTCTCAAGGCGAATGAGCCTTTGTCTGCTGGCGTGCGGTGCATTAGTGGCGGAAACAAAATACTATTGGGGGAAGGGGGGATTGAAACAGTTCGTTATAAAATCTGAGATTTCCATTCAAGAGTTGCTCTTGTTAGCCAGAAAATATTGGGGGGGGGGGGGGGGGGCAGTTATTGGCACCCCAGCCTCCCGGTTCCGCCGCCCATGCAGTAAAGAGGGGTCTGTAGCGCGTCACGATTGCGGATGTTACGTTCTGGATGTTGGATCGATCTCTTACATATTTTGTTGCTAACGTAATATGGAGTGAGTTGGTTGATACCTTTGTAAATCATGACAGTGTCTCTAAAGCATGAAAAACATGACTGCCGCGTGAGCATAAAAATTATCTACCTAGAGAGAAAATGATCAAAGCAGTGTTTTTTATTTCGGAAAACTATAGAAATATATTAAAACAAACTACGAATACAATCATGCTCGTAAAACTGGTTGTACATATCGAAAGTGCAAGCACGAACTGACCTTGACTGAACATAACCGGCAACGATCAGATGCGAGCCTCATTTTTAGACCCTTTAAGCATGTTAAATTTCCCGCGTAACTACTATGACAAATGGTAAACAATAGATCTTCAGGGTGTTTTCCCATTTATTTGATCAGAATTTACTTTCTTACAGTTTTAAATATTTTTTTGAAAAAAGATGCCCACAAGTTATGTTTTCTTTGACGGTGAGAAAACTGGGGAGACCTGTGGCGACCTGGGAGCGAAGCGCATACACGTGTGTGGTTACAACTTTCCCTTCACTTTGGCAATGCGTTGTTAGACGGTTATTATGGACATCCCAGAACCTTTGGAGCGGCTGGAAGACCTTGAATTATCTGGAACAGATGGTTTTGTAAGTAATTCTGGTGAATTTAGCGATTTAGAGTTCTATGATGAGATATTGTTTGACTGAGGGTTATGCACAAGTGTCTCGTATTCACTTAAAATCGACTCCCAATGCGGATTACAAGTTAACTCATGAATCATGGCAGCGTCATAATAATAATAAAGTAATTTGCGCGTATGCTGTTGGCTAAATTGCAGAATACCCCGCTACTCCAAGCTTCTTACCTGTAGCCACTGGCCACTGGCACTGCTACGCAGTCGTTATAATGAGATACATGCCCAAGACTCGAATTTCCACCGCGTTAAGCCGCGTAGCCACTTTATAAAACTGCTTCGTTCTACTTTAAGACAGAAAACCCAAGACTTGAATTTCAACCGCGTAGCCACTTTATAAAACTGCTCGTTCTACTTTAAGACAGAAAACCCAAGACTCGAATTTCCACCGCGTAGCCGCGTAGCCACTTTATAAAATTGCTTCGTTCTACTTTAAGACAGAAAACCCAAGACTCCAATTTTCACCGCGTAGCCGTAGCAATGGTCAACAAATTGGTCTTTTTTCGGTGCAGGCTATTCTGCAGTTGCTCCGTATATTTTAAGTTTGAGGGAGTAACGACTAACGTGCAAACAGTTGAACAGTGAAACTTCAGAGAAGGAATATATAAATATGAAGCTACTACCTTGGTTTCCACAGTGCTAAGCGAGTGACTGGAACAAGTCGGATATAGTGTCTCACTAAAGGACACAACATAGTGAAATTAATCTCAAATAATTTATCTCCTTATGGTTTGTTTTACTTCAGGGCCCAGTTGTTCAAAAAATGATAGGTTAATTACCATGACAACCAATAGGTTTTGTTATGGTAAACCTAGTTTTAGGATTATCATCCAGTCAACCCTTGAAAAACTTGGCCAAGAAGGATATAGATACAGTGATAAGAAAGCACTGGTAAAAATATAATAACATCACATAGCTGTGCAATATAGAAAAAGAAAATGAGCCCGCACGCTCTGTTCAGTTATAGAATCATGCATGATTTTTTAGTTCACAAAAGAAGTACTTAGAGAAAATTGAGCTGCAGGCGAAGTGGTTCTGTAACTGAACAGAGCAAGCAGGGCGAGTTTTCTATTTCTTTTGTAAAATACAATGCCAGAGTCGACAGCAAAGGAAAACCAGGCGTAATTACTCAGTTGAGTATTGTCGAGTAGCTGCTTAATAAAGGTAATTTTCCTCGGTGAACTACACTCTTAAATTAAAAACATGAATGAAAAAATTGTTCTTTTATTTATTAATCTAGTTGGGATAGATTTCTATTAACTTCTCATTGTTGAGAAGAATGCTGAAATGAAACTATAAAAACAATTCTGCTGCAAATGAAAACCAGATTTAAATTTTTACTGTTGGCTCTAGAAGTTCTGTCAAGTTGCCACTTACTTGTTTCTTTCATGAACTTCATACTTGAGCTAAAATTGTGAATGAAAAATTTGCTCTCTGAATTTGGGGTAAAATTCTGTCAACTTTTCATTTTCAAGAAAAACTTTAAAGTGAAAAAGGAAACCAGTTCTGTTGCAGAGGAAAACAAAATTTGTTTCTGAGACCACTTGTGTTGCATATTTTGCTTTAGTTTGACATATCTTACTTGCCACTCTATAAAACTAAAAAAGTGAATGAAAAATATTCTTCTAAGTTTCAGATAGCTTTATTACCTTTTCTTATAGAAGAGTTAGAGTATGTATAGTGTAGTTTTCTGGTACAAGTATTTCGATGTGAGATGCAAGCAGTACTGCAAAATTTCATTCCGGAAGTATGGGAACCACAGTGTGGTTTTATTGGGAATTAAAACAACGCTGCACAGCCAATCAGAGGGGCATTATGTCGACTTTATTTTATAATATATGCCAAATTGCATAGCATAGAATTATAGAAGCGCAGTTACTGTTAAATTTAAAATTATTCTGACACGGAAACTGTGAATGACAGGAAATTATTATGTAGCCCCCTTCCCCCCTCATCACCTTTTCTGGTGGTATCACATAAATTATATAAGCAGAGACTGTTAAAGTCAGTTGACAACCTCTTAAGTTCTTCTTTCAGAATACGAACAAAATGAGACATTTGTTTAAAGGGTCTAGTGCAAAAACAGTATTTGTGACTTTGTTTGAAATGCCTAGACCCTTCATTTGGTAACGAAAAATTGAAAATTGATTGAAAAAACAAATCAAGCTACTGAAGATAAAAGTAAAAGCTTCTCTTAGATGCAAAAAATGGTGCGTTTTCAGAGAGAAATGAACAAAAAATGAAACAAACACTGTGGTGAAACTTGCATGTTCTCAACAGTGATTTAAACAAATCAGGTCATGTCAGGTTAAGTCGGGACGTTTGTCAAAGTCAGCTCATGTTCCAATGAACATTAACACTGACCCAGTATAATGATTTCAAGAGGATTTCTTGACTTACTAAATTGTTCTAGAAAAGCATGCTACAAAATACATGCAATGTTTCTGGCAGAAGTCAAAGCTACTCTAACAATGTCGACAACTGTAATATGAATGTTCTTTTTTTTAAAAAAAATAAAAAAAAAACTTGGCTCAAAAGTTGGTCCAGCCATGGCCGCCGGGCCTGTTACCTAAACCAAGCCCATGTGATACTACGATACCAGAAGTGACATACTTAGCTCAAGTCAAATGCAAAAGGCAAAAAGTGAATAAATAAAAATCAACCAAAAATGGTCGAGCAGAAAGGAGGCAAAACAAAGTTGGGTTTTGAATTTGAACTGAAAATAATAAATTATAGTTATGCGAACTCTTTTGAAAAACATATGAAACAAGCTTCTGTCATATGCAGCTTACCGCACTTAAATTGTGGGCTCATACTGCTTAATTAATGCTTGAAAGCAAGTCCAAAATGGCAGCAGTAAATCAAATGCCTTGCAAGCCACTATTTATATTTTGGCTGCATCAACATGTTAATATTCATCAGAAAGATGGGGTCAAGCTGAAAAAGGGTGTTCAAGCTTTGTAGAAATGGCACTTTAAGTATGCTACCCTTGTTTGCAAAACTATTTCCACTTAAATGTTTTTTCTGCACTTTTCGAAATGCTCTGAACTATAAAAAGGGAAGATATTCACAAACCATTTTATCTGATCAGTAAAACTATTCTTAGTGAACAATGTGATTTTTTTAAAAGTAATTGTGAAATACTATGATCATGTTTTTTAAAGGTTCCTGGAAGAAAAACAGTAAGTTTGAAGGATGGCATTGATCTTGAGGAGCTGAGGAGAGGTGAAGGCACCATGTTTGAAATTGACGCTGAGTGCCCACCACCAGGTGAGTTCTAAATGAACAAGCAGTAAAGACGATCTAAGTGATGGTGAAGATTGATGTAGAGTGTCAGCCACACAAAGTTAGTAAACCAAGAAAGATCTTTATTATAAATTTGTTATATTATTATAAGATACATAAGGGAGCTTAATCAGCGAGGATGATAAAGTTTACACGTCCTTACTTGACTCAAGATGCCTGCGAGATACTAGTGCACACTTTTATCACCTCAAAAATCGACTCGTGTAATTCCATCCTTTATGGCCTGCCAGTTACAGAACTCAGTAAACTACAATGTGTTCAGAATGCAGCAGCTCGACTTGTCTTCAGAACTCCCAAATCTCAACATATAACTCCTGTGCTCAAAGAACTTCACTGGCTACCCATTATTGATCAAATCACCTTCAAACTATTACTTCTTACTTTTAAGGCACTTCATGGACAGGCTCCAATCTGTATTAGCAAACTCTTCACACCTTATAATCCGTCCTGTTCCCTCCGTTCAAGTTCATTCAATTATTTGTCTGTTCCAAAGTCTAACACTGCCACCTATGGAGACCGATGCTTTTCTGTTGCTGCCCTAAACTATGGAACTCCCTCCCGAACGATTTCCGTCTCATTAATAGCTTAAGTACTTTTAAATCAAGTATTAAGACATGGCTTTTAAAATCAGCTTTCAATCTTAATTAATGGCTACTTATATTGTTTGTTTTTCATGATTCATTGTACATTTATTAATAATTGTTATTATTATTACTTTTATTATCATTATTATTATCATAGCTACGCTTTTATCCTTCTTGTCAAGCGCTTAGAGCTTGGATTAAGCGCTCTATAAGTAATTCTTTATTATTATTATTATTATTATTATTATTATTACACTGATGGCAAAAACAATAGAAAATACAATAGAAAAGAGGTTGTTTGTTCACACCTGATAGTAGTTCCCTGTATAAGTAGACTGTGCGAGAGAAAAGTTAAGAGGTACTGTATTAATGTGTTGTGATGTAAAAGATGATTACTCACTGACAGTGAGATAGGTGGGTAGAAAAACTGAAAATTAAGATGAAATAAAAGGGTAGAGAAAGTGAGAGAAAAAACATACATATTACTGTATTATTAACTATTTTGATAATGATAAAAAGACAAAAGGATTAGAAATAACAGAAGGTTGATTAAACTGTTCCTATTTTAATTGAGAATCATAATTTTCCTTGAGCAGCAGCTGATGATGATGAGGGGAGTGACCATTATTTCGACTCAGAACAGATGTTTCAGCAGCTGAATTATGAGTGTACACTAGACGAAGAAGACTCACCCACAGAAAGTGGAGATGAAAACCTGGTGTGTTTTACTATGAAATTACATTGCAAATCAAATTTCCAGGGCCAATGACCCCATCGTGCATGCTGATTGGTTGAAAATTGATTTAATAATTTCCCATACAGGATCAGTGAATTATTGGATTGATTTTTTGCTAAGATAATGCAAAGATAATTGTTTGTTCTCTTTTACTAATCAAAATTGAAATCATGTCTTAACAGGCCCTCTGATATTATGTGATGATGCGATCTTGCATAATCAACCAAAAATCACATAATGCTGCATAATTCACAAATTTTTGCATAATTACACATAAGTTGTACTACTGACACAATAAGAAACAAAAAAATAGCTTACTTTAAAAGATTTTCCTGATTTTTCTTAAAATCTTAAATCCTTCCTTTTTTCTGCCAGTAAAATAAATTATGAAACTGTCCATTAAAAAAATAATTTTCAAAAAGATTTTCATGGTGATTTTCATCACTGGTTTGTTCATACAATTATTGTTTGTTTCAATGAGCCCGCACAGGCATAGGTCAGCATTTTCACACAAATGATGGTTACTTTGTGTTTGCAAAATGTAGTGTTTTCAGGCATGTGGCTCAATGCAAATGATATGATAGCAACAATAAAAGTTACTGTAGATTGCGCATTAACAAACAGAGCAGTGACTAATAGAAACAACACACACCTGGTTTATTTGTTGGAAAAAGAGTACTAAGATTAATACAGGTATACAGTCAAATGTATGCTCTACCTTTTATGTTCTTAATAACTTGGGGTGTAACAAAATAATGTGTAATGTGTTATCAAGTAAAATGACAGATGCATTGTGGGTAGGAACATGAATCTGTGTTTATGTTGGCAGACACCCTTCAAGCGAATGGCTTGGCACATGGATGACCTTACTGGCAATGGAGGACTGTTAAAGAAAGTTCTTCGGCCTGGAACTGGACCAGTTGTTCCAAAGGGTGCAATTGTAAGAGGTACAGATTTTAGTTCCAACATCTGTTAGGTTGGTTAGTCAAGTTGGTAAGGTGCCATTCTGTCGTGCGGGAGGCCTGGGTTCGATTCCTGGTGCCGGACCTTCACTCAGGGTCTTAAAATAAGTGAGGAGAAGGTGCTGCCGTTGCTCTAACACCTGCAAACGGTTAGACCTTCGTGTCTTCTCGGATAAGGATGTTAAACCGTAGGTCCCGGGTGGCAGACCTCGAAGGGGACCTAGAGTCCTATTGTCTGTTATCCCGTGACTCCTTGAATCAAAAATGTCATAAATAAATAAAATAAGATCCACAAGCACTCTCATAAACTTTTAATTTCACCTTCATAGTGTTGGTAGTACAAGCAGGAAGACTCTCAAAAAATTGACCTTCTCTGAGTGTCATTTAGGCTTAGCAGTGTTAGGTCCACTGGGCAATGTTGAAAAATGTACAGCCACTTTCCTTTTTGGAATAGAAATTTACAGGTTATAACATACAGTACTTCACAGAAAACAAGAATGGTGGACAGTGAAATGTAAATAATTCAACTGCAGGAATTCAATTTTTCGGCTTATCACAGATTGTCCAATAATCATTGATGAAATGAACAACAGAGATTTTTATGTTCACTGGTATAATTCAGACAGTCTCTCCATTTACAAGAAGTTTTGGAAAAATTCCAACACTGACAAAGCTTACATGTTAAAAAAATGTTTTCTGTGATTAAAAAGTTTGATTGGCTCAGGTTTCGGTGTCAGAGCCTTAGTTTGACTTGGGGGAAATGAACTTTTTAATATACACAGAATAGTGATGATATCTCCAATACATGCAGCCATGTACATAGATAACCATATTGTGCTAAGAAAGAATGGGAATAAAGAGAGAAAATAAAGGTTCAAGGACAAGATGAATCAAAATTAACTTGCTTGTAAATTCTTGTTTGAACCATAGTTCACATCAACCAATACTTTGAATATGGTGATGAACCATTTGACTCTAGTCGATTACGGAACAGGCAAGAGCAGTTTACCCTAGGGCAAGGTAAGTTGACATACTGAGTACAGTACGGCAAATTCTTGATTCTGTGTCCGGAGCCTAGGGGCCCTGGGGGGACAATACTTTTTCTAACAGTTTTATATTGACATTTCGGGACAAAGGAAAATGTATCCATGGTTATATTTTTCAACTCGAATTGGTAATGGACATGACTTACAGTAAGCACTCACTATGAAACCAAAACCCAAGAAAATCCTGTGAAATTTTTCATGGGTAATTCATGGGTAACTCATGGGAAAATCACGGGTTTTTCATGGCAAGATTCATGGTATTTTTCATGACTGTGAATTTTTGCCATATTCATGACGCATGAATTACTTCTCATGTTGAATGAGAGCCATGAAATTCCAGTGAAAATTATATTTCAGTGGGTTTTCATGGTACTGAAAAACTCATGAGTTTTAGCAACAAAAACTTAATGGGGTCCTACTTCATGAGTTTTTCATTGGTTGAAAAAAATCATGACCCATGAATGACCTGTGAATCTGTAAAAAAATCGTTGACCATGAAAATATTAATGCTATTTTCATGGCATTTCCAAGGTTTTTTCATACCCATGAAAATTAAGAAAGTATGGGTTTTTTCATGGCGTAGTAAAAACACTTACAACCTCCAAGAAAACCCCATGAAGTCTCTATAAAATTGAAATGTATAAAAGTCAACCTCGTGGAAAATACATGAAATCCCAATGAATTTGAGGGAAACCCATGAAATACTCATGATTTTGAAATGTAAGAGTCTGACTTTTTCGTGGGGTCATAGAAAAACACACAATTGCCATAGAAACCCCATGAAATCACCATGAAATGTAACAAACATGTGTTTTCATATACTGAAAGCTTCAATATAACTGACCTTCTGGTGAATCCCTTGGTGCTGCTTTAAGAGCACACATAAGTCACGACTAGTCTCAGTTTCTATTATTTTTTATCAGAGTATTTATTTATTTCCCGAGCTTTACAAACATGTACCATAGCTTGCAAGTGAGTCATTGTTTTCTCTCAATATAATCAAGTTATAATCGGGAACTCTCATTTATTTCAACTGATCATGAAACCAATAACAAAACGCTAAACTAACCAAACTTATTTTATCAAAATTCATCAATGTTTCTGTTTCTCACAATAATTATTTCAAAATTCTGCAACTCTTGATCAAATGATTTTATGCCATTACTTTAAACCCAGTAACTGTTATAATAATAATCATATCCATATTAGAATTGGTATAAAATTTTGATACATTCTACAGTGATTTAATTTAAGAACTCTTCACATGTACAGTTATTAGTAAAATAGTCAGAATTCTTTAATACAAATATGTCTATACAAGTGTGTATATATAGACATGTCACCAATTTTTAAGCCTACTATTGCCGTGGTCCTCATCATTTGCTATTTTTAGAGTCTCGATTTTTTCACTCTGGAGCAAACGAATCAAACGAAAATCAAAGTATTCGAACTGTTATATTATTTATAGGGCTTCATACGGAACAGCTCAATACGGAACAAAAGCAAAACTTGAGTTACATACAAAAACATTGTAGATAAATTTCAGTTTAAAGTGATTGTGGATTTATATATGCACCTTAATGAGTTCATCATTTATGTCTAGTTGAACACAAAGATCAATCGAACACAATCAAAAGCAAGAGCGTGGTAACAATTATTATAACAAGCTGGGACAGGAAATTCGTGCAGAACATAAGTTCCTTAGTAAGCTCGGCTGCCAAACTGTGATTTTTCTCGTACTGCCCATGCAACTTGTAATGGCTGCTGGCTACTCCTAAGTTGGGATTTAAAGATTTCAGCAGCTACATAATATACTGACATTTGTGTATCTTTTAAAGGAAAATCCCAAATTACTGTACCTGATCGTTATACATGGTCAATGTCGCCTGGATACAATCAATACCCAATTGCTAACAAACAATCTAAACAAAAAAAGAGCATTTTCAAACATTTGATGCCGAAACCGTCAAAACAATATTTGGAGATTACCTACAGCTTTTAGTCTTGGCCAAGAAAAAAAGTTTTTTTTTGTTTTCCTGCAAGACCTAATCCTGAAATAACTGTGGGGCAGGCGCAAGTCAAACATGATAAAGGTTTTAGATTTTTATCAAATTAATTCTTTTCCTGTTGGGAAGTTTGTGCATAAGTTTCAAAACCGCTTACTTCCGTCCATTTACTACTTCAAACTGGTAGTCAAATACATAAATCCAATACTAGGTCTGCCTCCGACCTTCGTTCTCATAAATGTCGAACAAACATCAAACAATTTACAGTCTTATTTCAAGGTCCTAAAGTATGGAATGCTCTTCCGACCTCAATGACTTCTTCAAATAACTTTTATTCCTTTACACAAAAATTTAAGTCGTTTTGCTTACAAAGTGAACCGCTATGACTTACATGACCCGTTTAGAAATTGTCAATCTTACATTATAATTTAAAAATTAAACGAGACTTACCTTAAGTTGAAGTTTGATTGTATTTCTATGAGTTATTGGACACGGAAACTAAGGAGTCGTGTGAGATATGCGCACGCAGATCTAGCAATCAGTTTTCAACGCGGCGAGTGATTTAAACAGAATACAACTGTAGTAGGGTGGGCAATAAAAACCAACTTTCACTGAAAATTCAGGCAACACAACATGGGCGGGTGACTCCTTAGTTTCCGTGTCCAATAACTCATAGAATTACAATCAAACTTCAACTTAAGGTAAGTCTCGTTTAATATTTAAATTCTATTTCGTCATTGGACTACGTCACTAAGGAGTCATGTGAGAGATTCAAAGTGTTGTAATCACGAGCTATAAACAAATTGAGACCGAAATAGGCCCAACTGTAACATTTAATATTAACAATAACAAGAAATAATCCAGAGTTAACTCGTGGAAGCTTGTAACAATAACTTGTCAAAGTCGTTATCCGACAGTACTGGCTTTTTGTAATATTTCTCAAAGGTTTTTGCGTTAGACCATCCAGCGGCCTCGAGTATTGCATCAACTGGAATATCTGCTTTACTTGTAGCCGAAGACGATGCTGCTCTGGTACTGTAACCCGAAAAATCTTTTATCCCGGCGAGGGTTAAAATGGTTTTCTGCCAACTTGATACTGTGTCTGTGCTTACTTCATTATGAGGCTTTTGAAAACTAATTAATAATTTTTTGACATTACCCCTTAAATTCCTTGTTCTATCAATGTATTCTGTAAGAAGTTTGAATGGACACAATTGTGCACCAGGGTGGTAAACTTTGACAAGTAAGGGTGACAGGTGATTACCTGGTCTAGACGTTTTTAACAATGTGTTGAAATGAAATACAAACTGATCATCTGAGCATGACATGTTGTCAAGCGATAAGGCTTTTAATGTCTGGCACCTCTGCGCTGAAATCAATGCAAGAATCATTATCAATTTAAGCGTTAGCATTTTAAGCGTTAACTTTTCTGGTGGCTGAAAAGTTTTCAGATAGTCTAAAACTTTACTAACATCCCAGATTTTGCTGTACTTTGGTAAGGCTGGTCGACTCTCAAACTTTCCTTTGATAAAGTGACAATATAAAGTGATAAAATTATTCCGTGCTGTATTCAGTCCACTGTAGCCAAGGCCTTTTTCAAAAAGTTCTGCAAGGAAGTTGATTCCTTCATCTACAGTAGGAGAAAAGGGATTGATGTTCCGTTCATTACAATGTTTTCTCCATTTCCCCAAGTATCCTTCATACTGTTTTTTCGTTCCCTTTCTCCAACCTGCTTCGAGAATTTTAGTAGCTGTTGTCGAAAGGCCTCGGTTTTGGAACTGTTCCCTGATAAGTGACACATGATGGTCAGTTTTTCGTAGAGTGGATGTTTCTCTGAGGGATTGCTTGGTAGAAATATTGTTGTTTCTTCCCTGGGGAGAACTATCGGGGATCGAACCAACATTTTCATTGCCATTGGCCACCAGGACTGTGTTGGCCACTTCGGGATAATAACCAACCCCTCTGATCTCTCCTTCTGTATTTTCTGCAAGACCTGGCTGATTAAACAAAAAGGTGGAAAAGCATAAAATTGATAACCGACCCATGACTGGTGAAAAGCATTGACTGCAATTGCTTCAGGGTCTGGGTTGTATGATATGTAGGGCATAATTTGGTAATTAATTCTTGATGCAAAGAGGTCTATGTTTGGTTTAATATCGAGCATTTCGCAAGCACTGTGAAACACTTGTTTCTTTAAACACCACTCGGTTGTGCGTCTTATCTTTCTAGCCTCGTCAGCATCAACATTTTCTTTGCCTGGTATACGGGCAACTGTGAGCCATACTTCATTGATAATGCACTAGTCCTATATTGTTTTGATGAGACTGTTAATTAATAGCGAATGACTAGTACCCATTTTATTCAGGGTAATTTGAACTGTAGTGTTGTCGCTACTAAACCCTAACGTGGTGTTTTGAGACAAGCGATTTAAAAGTCTTAAGGCCCAAGTATACTGCTAACAACTCTAAATAGTTGATGTGTTGTCGACTCTCCTCCAAAGTCCAAAGGCCTCCAGTCGTAAGACTATCTACGACACACCCCCGGCCTCTCTTAGAAGCGTCTGTGGACATGGTAATGTGTTGTTCTGGCCTACAGATCAGATTATAAGCAGCTTCGACATTCTTTAAATCCACAGTTGAAGCTCACATTTTGCATCGGGATAGTTCCATGAGGCAATCAAAGTTTCCTTGATTTAGTTTCAGGGCTTTGGATTTTTCACTCTCCGTGATACGGAAATATAAGGGTCCATACATTACCCCTGATTATTACCTCTTATTAGTGGCATTTTTTCTTCTAATGTACTAACCTGTAAGGGCCCGTCCACACTAACGCGGATTCATTCGAATCCGTATACTTTTTGATACGTTTAGGCCTTCCGTCCACACT